>JAMWEH010001635.1:0-42534 GCA_024721245.1 Mitragyna speciosa | reverse complement strand
AAAGAGTAATAAGTACTAAGAAGATGAAAGAATATTTATCTGATTCCATGGCATCCAGATAATTGGTTTCTATTGGTCGGTTTGCTGCACTGTACCACTAGGCTATGCAGTCACGTAACCAAGTACCAAAGCAGCATATCATAGATCAGAGTAGTCCAGGCATGGAGAGAGAGAGAAGGTAGCATCGATTGTATCATGTAAAGGTAAAGACATTGCTTGGGGAAAGCATGGAGTTGGCAGAGGGGGCAGCAGGAGGAGAGAAGTATAGTCACACACATGCACACAGGGATTCAATAGCTAGCCTCTTTTGCCTTTGGGAAGATGGATGGATATCTGGATAGATAGATAGACAGGAGTTAAGCACCGAACTTTGGCTAAGCTCATCTCAACTCAATAGCACAAGAGGACAAGTGCACTACTGTGGACCTACCTTCTCAATCCCTTTCTTCCTTTTTCTTTTTTTTTTTTCACTTTGAGTTTACTTTTGACAGTTATTCGTTTACCCACTAAGGCTAACTCCTTTATGTTGCTTAGTTACTCCTTAAACCATATCAGGACTCCATTTTTAGGGTCTAATGGAGTCTAAAGCCTGGGATTATGAGAGAAAATGGTAAAGACAGCATCTTATCATATCATATTAATATCTAATGCGGAATCACAAGGAGGGAAGGCCTTTAACGTCAATTGGGAGTGTCAAAAATAAAAAAAGAAAAGAGTACGTGAGAGAGAAGTGGCCAAGATAAGAAATAGAGTAGTAATATAGAAAGGGGCAATAATGACGGGGAAGGGATGGGACCAAGTGGCAGGGGGTGGGAGAGGACGAACATGACTCTGTCGGTTGTTTTTATGCTCAGTTGTTGTTAATCTCATCAGTTGTTTTCCACTTATCTCCTTCCTTAGCTTCATCACAAGCAACCAAGCTGTCTCTTGTTGGATACATAGTTGGCCTGTTGGAACCACTGAAACACCTCCCCTTTTTTTCTCCCCTTGGCCCAAATTAACCTAACCCTCCTCCACCTCTTCTCTTTCTTTCTTTTCTCTCATCTCAAAAAAAGAAAAGCCAAAAAAAAAAAAAAAAAGTCTAAACCCTTGCTCTTCTCCTTAAGAAACCCCATGATGTGCCATACATTCTTAAGGTGGTGGTGGAGCTGCAGCTACTTGTTCTAAGGTAGAGTCAGGACCCCATTCTTTGTTTCTACACATCTCCTTTTCAACTTAGAATTAGAGAGTTTAATCTTTGCTCTTTTGTTTGAGTGTTTCTTTTGTCTAGAATTCTAGATGGTCCCTCTCTACGACTTCTTTCTTCTTCACTTTAGATCTTGATTCTGATCAAGAAAACTGTTGAGATTGAGGACATGGGTAGTTGAGATTTAGCCCACAAAAGCTGAATATTATTAACAATTAGTAATAAGATTTAGGGTGACCACTTAGATATTGTACAACGAGTATCATTTAGTTAAGCTACCTGTGTTACCCTTTTGAAAATTAATTCTAGTAATTTAAGGCTACCTTAGATCAATAATTGTCACCATAAAATACTAGATTAATTGCTCGCAGAATTTAGTTGAGGAATAATCTGCCTATATAGGGTCGGATTATTATTATTATTATCATTATTGTTTCAGACAGACCTAAATGGCTCTAACTGGTGAAGACAAGGAAATGAGAGTGCCAACAGGTTCTTTAGGTTATGATGACCCACTCGAAAACCTAGACCATAATACCACCACCCACCACCATCATATTCAGCACCCTCAAGACCAGCTGATTCCACAAGATAAATCTTCTCGAGTTCCGCCCGGTGCAACAACTGCTGCACTAAATTCAGGTGGATCTAAATCCAGAACCCCAACTCCTACTGGAAGAAGTATAACTAGTAGATACCGTGAATGCCTCAAGAACCATGCTGCCAGCATTGGCGGAAATGTAACAGATGGATGTGGAGAATTCATGCCTAGTGGTGATGAGGGAACCCTTGAGGCCTTAAAGTGCGCTGCTTGTCACTGCCACCGCAACTTCCACCGCAAAGAAAACAATGGCGACGGTGCTATTGTGGTGCACCAGCTTCAACTTCCACCGCCGCTGCCTTCTCCATCGATGAACCAACATCGAGCAGGAGGGGGAGAGTCGATGAATGTGCATAATAGCCACTGGACTACTATGGTTCAGCCAGTGAAAATGGCTTTTGGAGGTGGCAGTGCAAGTGCAGCTACAGATTCTTCAAGTGAGGAGCTAAATTTCGCCTTTCAGTCCACCTCAGTGCCTCCACCCCCACAATTTGTTCTTGCAAAGAAGAGGTTTAGGACTAAGTTTTCGCAGGAGCAGAAGGGTAAGATGCTGGAATTTGCTGAGAAGCTGGGATGGAGGATACCAAGGGAAGACGATACTGAAGTCCAAAGGTTTTGTGCTGAAGTTGGAGTCAAAAGACAAGTTTTTAAGGTTTGGATGCACAATAACAAGAATTCTGCTACTAAAAAGAACCCCCAAGAATCATGAAAGGCTTGAGCAATGCATTGTAGTTGGATTGATAGATTAATATCGAGTATATTAGGTCTTGTAGAATGGGAATTAGATTGTATAGGGAGAGTAGAGATGAGAGATGGATTTGCGGGCTCCTAGATTTCTCTTCTTTAATAGTATTTAGTCAAGATTTATGTATGTTTTTCTGGGGATCGAGATGCCTTTCTCTATTTTTTTTTTTTGGGGGTGCAAGTCATTAAAGTTTCTAGCATATTGCCAAGAACTTGATTCTGATTTCTTATGCCTATTTTCTTGTATCTTCTTAATTTCTTTTTCTGTCCTATGGCCTTTTCTTTATGTTATTGTACTTGAGGTTGAGGGAAGATCCCAGCTCTTGTAAGTTGTGTTCTCAACTAACTATTTTTTTTTCTGTTTTGGTTTTTAAATTCTTTTTTTTTTTGTTGAAAAATTTGGTTTTTAAATTCTGGTTGCTGTGCGAACGTCCCTATCCCATATAAATCTGTTACGCTTGAACTTCTAAGTTCTACCTCTCTGGGGCATGCTTTTCTTTTTTCATATATGTATTGAGCTTCTATCCCTTAGTTCATATCAATGCAAGTTGCCAATGCCAGCAACCAAACGATCTAGTCTTGATTTTCCACAAGTTTTTTTTATTTATTTTAGCAGAAGTCTTCAAACCGTATAACAGAGGAAAAATGTGCCGTAGGAATTTCAAGTGGATTTCTTTGACTTCTAAGCACGATAGAACTTCAGAAAAAATGGCTGTGCTCATTGGATGATGGTGCTTCAAATTCGAGTTTATCAGGTGTAGAATAAAGGCGTAGGCGTGATCTAGTGACAATTGAAGTTATTCATGCGTGCATGAAGCCTTTATTTTTATATAACAAATATTTAAATGTTAAATATGGAACTACGAGATTGGTGCCAAAAAATGGCTACTGTGTTGCTTGCCCAACCAAGAAGTAAAAGACTTAAGTGAACTGGGTTCATAGCTAGAATCATGGCTTTTTAGTCCACATGCAGTCATGTCGCCAACTTGTGAGCTTGCTTGTAGGTCACCTGTGAGCTTGCTTGTGAGACCTTTGGTTAATGTGATTGTATGTGGATCAAAGAGTGTACTACTTCACTCGGGAATTTTGTCCACTTAAATATTTTTTAAGAAGTAGGTCAAAAAAAAAAATATTTTTTAAGAAGGAGAAATAAGAGCAAGGGAAATGGAAGTGCGGGTTTTAGTCCGCTAGCCATTGAAATAAATTCATGCTACTGACAATTGCACCCACCCATGGATTATACGCCCCATTTAAGCCCACTCACAAGTTTGTTTTTCGCAGTCAAACTCAGAAATAGTGGTTGATATGTTGCTTGGCAAATCTGGACCCATCCGTTGGCCCAACCTTGTACGTAGCATTGGTCCATTTTATTTTACATATTCTCATTATTTAATGTTTTCATCTAAAGTAAAAGAAATAAGTATTATTTTCAGGCATTCAAGGAAAGGGAAATAGTATCTCTGAAATATTGATTTGTTTAATAAAAAATGCTAGTGAAATCTTTGTGATGTATTATTCTGTTACTATTTTTTAGCGGATCCTGGTAAGTATAAAGATTTAATTTTGTGAGACACGAGTTTAGGTTCTTAGCCTCATTTATTCAGCTCCCTATCAGGTTCTATGCATCTGGTGTTGTCACGTGTAAAAAATAAAAATAATTCAACAAGTAAATAAACACTTGATACACATAATAATACTAGATCCATGGGATTTAATAGGAGCTGAATAAATGAGACCGAGGATTTGAACACATGAGACACGGGATGGTGGTTTGCATAGCGTGATAATCCTGTATTGATGAGTTTTATGGTCACCAAATTCACAAAAATTAACAAGAGGTAAAATCCATTTGCTTTTAGGGTCTGAAAGAACGCACCACCCCGCTCCCCTCCCCGGGGGCCCCAAACCAAAAAAAAAAAAAAAAAAAGAAACGCGAACCAAACCAAGTCAAACTTGTTTCTTCCTCCCCAAGTACGAGTGTTGATTGAATCAATGCTCAGCCCAAGCTTCCAAACTTTACCTCGAGAAGTCCGAGGAGGTTGATACCTTTTGACATTTATCACCCTTAATAAATGGATCTTTTGGCTATATAATAGATAGCAGAGAAATGGATCTTTCTAGAGAAACACATGCATAACCAATAACACCTCTTCATAAAGAACCATAACTCCTTGCCCACTAAACCAAACCAACCGAAACCTACTCGCTCACATCACCATTTCCTCCCAGCGCCTCCGTGGCCGGGTTCTCTCCCACCCCATGGCTTCATCAGTCAACAACATTGCAGCCACATTCGCCACTCTCTCAATCTCCTCATCCTCTTCATTTTCTTCCACTTCTTCATTAAAACGAACGGTCTTTGCTCATCTTCCCACTGAACAAAATCCCATCTCCGCCTCATGGAACCCCCAAACCTACCTCCATAAGTCGTACAAGTCCTCTTTACTCGCCCTGTACGGCCCACCTGGCCCACCTCCTCTCCAACTTCAATCATCCACCCTTCATCCTCGTCATCGTCATCATCAAGAAATGATCATCAAACCCAAGCAACACCAATCCCTTTCAGTCCACATAGGCCACAAGCTCCCTGGCATAGCCTTGTCTTTCCTGGACCCCATCAATAAACTTAGGACCACAAAGCTCTCTAGCCTATGCACCAGAGGAAAAGGGCTCGTGGTAATTGGAGTCTTGGCTGCTTTTTCACCAAGATGTAACGAGTACGTGAAGAAGATGGTCGGGTCAATGAAGTCAAATAGAGCTACAGATTTGATTGCATGCGTCGCGGTTGACAATGTGTATGTGATGAAGGCGTGGGTTGAAATGCTGGCCGTCGATTTTGATCGGATGATGACGATGTTGTCTGATCAACGTGGGGAGTTTTTTGATGTTTTGGGCTTACGGTCCAAAAGGTTTTGCTTGTCTACATTTGATGGTGTGATTACGGGCATCGAAGTTGACGATGGCAACGATTGTGATGTTGATGATAAAAATTAGGACCGGTGCCATTTTTTGCCAATAAATGGGAGGGAGTTGTAATATTAGTTGTAGGACTACTAAACAAGTGTATTGTCACATGGCTATTTGGCAATCAGTTAGGAAAAACAGAAAAGGAAGGAGGAAAAGAAAATTTTTATCGTGTTAATCGTGAACTAATGATTTCATGTATGATATCTCCTTAACATGTAAGTGTGTATCCAGTTTATTTATCTTTTGGCATAACAGCGTTTTTGTGGATGTGATGTCGTTGATTAGATTTAGGACCTTAGAAGAATCCTAGTAGCAAGCAGTTTGTGTATCTAAAGATCTAGATTATAACTTCAACGGGGATGTAGCTCAGATGGTAGAGCGCTCGCTTAGCATGCGAGAGGTACGGGGATCGATACCCCGCATCTCCACTTTTTTATACCACAAAAAAGCCATAATACCATTGTCTCAAGTAGCCGCCCCCGGCACCCATTGTCAAACAGCCGCCGGCCCCAAAACCCCATCCCCCCCCCCCCCTCCCCCAAAAACCAAAAAAAACCCAGCCCACCACAACAAAAAAAAAAAAAAAAAAAAACCCAAAACCGCATCTTCTTATCGAATTCAAGAGCTTCTTGCACCATTTTGAAAGTAGGTCCATGTTTTGGTCAAATTTTGCATCGAGTTCCGTGATTCTGTTCCTGTAATCTTAACACTTTTTCCTTCACCTTTTTAACATCTTTTTGGTTTATACTAACTCCAATGTATTCTTTAAAGGACTTGGTTAATTGGTCGGGATGGCTTTGATCATTGTAGTGTCGGCGTTCTTTATAAGAATTTCAAAGAAGGATACCAGGCAAAGGTGTCATACACCACAGAAGAACAGATTATATTATAGCAGCAAGAGCAAAACATAGGTATTACACATTTTTTTGCATAATTGGGACCTATATATAATAACACTCGGAACAGCTGAACAGAAGACAAAAACACCTTAACATAAATCCAGATTTTGTTCATCAACATCTGCTTTTTCTTGCACAGATTTCTGAGTGCATTATACATCATTCCTTTATACATATGCTGCAAATTTTGATGTTACTGTATCTTTAGATTCTTCAGAAGCCTGTTGACAAGAACAGTTTGATCAGTTGAAATAAAGGGGACCTAAGATACAAGCAAGAATAATTTTCAGGGTAACTGCTGCTAAAGCTTTGTTTATACACGTTAATACCAAACTTTCCACTCGTGTATAAACTTAAGGCCTACAAGATTAGTAAGTTGACCTCATTCATATCTATATTCTACATTATCTTCTTCCTATGTCACACAACCGATTATTTTTTTGGAGACACGGTGTATTCACCAGATTATTTAACTGTTGAGATAAAATTTTAAATTTCCTCCCAACAGGTAAATGCCTCAAAAATGTTGCACAACTTAAAGGAGTCATTATCTTCGGTTGCTCAAGAATGTGCTGTATGGCAAAATAAGTTTGACATTGTCAGCACGAAATTGATCATGATCCTTCTTGGAGATGCAATTGACTTTGTGGTTTAACTTGACTGGCTGGCCTAAACCTCGTCAGCACGAAAAGAATGATTATTTTCTTGATCCAAGAAATGCTCTTGAGATTCTTCAAAGGTTGTTAAGGGATGTCAAGAATCAAGATTTAATTGCAATTTTGTTGGAATCGTGTGAGGATTCTTAATTTCTTACTGAGACAAGAAACCAATATTAAATTAAGTTTTCTGTAATATCTGTACAGCGAGGTGGCCGGATTTCTGGAGTAGGAACATGTGCATGTGCTCCAAAAGAAGTAAGATCAAATTTCATGTGGATTCTTTTAGGAAACTTGAACTAGTTATATTAGATGCTATAAAATATCAAGAAATCGGGTGGGCAGGGTGATTTGTTTATTTAAGCAGATGGTATAGGAAAAGGAAAAGTCTTTGGTGACTATTCTTGGCTTCAGTTACCAGAAATGGAGCACTTGGCAACATGAGCAGCAAGAGATGGAAAACTGGAACGAATTTTATAACAATGCATGCCTTTTTGTCCTTTGTCTGGATAATATCCGGGAATTATTCCATGTTTTGACAATGTTCTACCTGTTTTGGATGGTTGAAAAACGTATCAATGTCTTTCTTGAATGTAATTTTTCATGCATTTTTCTATTCGGCAATAAAAGAAATGTTTAACTATAGAAGTAGGAAGAATTCAAAATTAAGTGCAGTAATTAGTTGTTATTCCCTTCACGAACAATCAGATTTCATGCGGGATGAAATGCAGAATGCAGAGAGAATATGTGAAGGTGTATATTGTGGAAGCCGGCATGAATCATTTAAATTACCTCTGCTCATTAGCATATCCTCTGCTATTGCCACCAATGGACCGGTAATTAGGTAATGGAACTTGGTCTGATTCTATTTGCATGATATCCTTGACGAGGACCTCATAGTGCCTTCTAACTTCCTCTGCTGATTTTCCACCGACGGCCCTCGCGATGTTATGCCAACGATCAGGAGTGTCCTTGTCATACATAGCCAGAGCCTCCTCAAATTGCTTGTTCTGTTTTGCAGTCCAGGACTGAATAGAGCTACGCGAAGACGTCATAGAGCTGGATGCCATTGCTGACTGACCAGAGAGTTGGCAAAGAAAGTGTTAATGGAATTTTCAAGGGAAGACTAAAAAAGACAAAGGCACACGAAAAGGGATAGGAGGTGCTGCCTCAGTCAAGGAAAAAGGACTGGGAAGTCAAGAGGATGGATATTGGTATGGGGAAGTATTGCTATTCTGGCTCCTTATAAACTGGAGGCAAAGGTGGAGGGATGGAGCAATTTGGAGAATAATTTTTTTCTTTTTTTAATCTACTGGAGAGAGGTACGCACCAAGATAGTGATTCTTATATTTAAGAACCACAATATGACGCAGGGCCAAGGCCAGCAAGGAGGAGAGAGGCGGAAGAGAATACGTGAAGAGTATCACAAGACAAGCTTTTTTCAATTCTTGAAAAGTCATTTTCTTGTCTTTTATAATATCATCAGCAAGTGGATAACCGGAGTAGTTCGCCCAGCTGTGGGATTAGATCCCCAAATTCTAAACCAACTAATTACGATAGAGGTGTCAAAAACAAGGGAATAAAACATGGCCCCTCTCCCCTCGCCCCCTTCTTGTGTAAAGAAAATTGCACACAATATCTAACATATCTTCTTCGAGAGCCTCACTATTACCTATATGTGGCCAAACTTAAGATCCTTCGAGAGTGACTACAATTAATTCTAATGGTAATAAAATCGCATCACACAATCAGACCAATTGTTCATAGTTACTAGAGTACAAAAAATTAAAAACAAAAGAAAATTTGAGGTCCTTTATATTTAATTTATGTTTTTTTCAGGTAGCGTTACTTGACTCCAATGCTTCATGTGTTAGAAGGCATCCTGTTCTATTTTTTGGGTGAAAGATTGCTTCAGCATTTATTTATCTACATTGTCTAACGAGTGAGGGCATTTGTCCAGAAACAGTGCATCCGTAAAGGGATGAGAGATAAATGGAACTCTTATCTTATCTTGTCCATGCTATCTTCTTAAATACTCAACCCAAATAAAGTTTCTTGGTCTTTTGAAGGTTGGCTAATACTTGCAGAAGTTGTTGTTATGCGGTTGCAGAATAAATAAAAGATTTAGGATAACATACCCATTCTTTCTTTCAGTTTTGGTTTATCTTTCCCTAAATTTCTCCATGATTTGTTCTTGTATTGGTTACTCAGACTTGGAAATGATCTTTTATCATATTTTGAGCAAAATTCCAATAGTTCCAATCCTGAAGGTTGTATCTGCATTGATGGGGTTTTTTGTTTTTCTCCTTTGATCAGCTGAGGTAACAGGCGTATAGCGCTTAGAAGAACAAATTCGGCAGCCGCAGGTTGATGTCATTAGCCTGTTCTTTATCATTTCTAAAATTGGGATGGTAGCTTCTAATACTCTCTCCAATAATTCAGCCAAACCTGCAAAACTTATAGCAGAATTGCAGTTCCCCAGTGAGGAAGTAGAGGTATAGTTTGTCCTGTTATAGAGTTACTTTTAGAAACCTTGGACTGTTGGACATTAGTGGAAGAGAAAAATGTAAAAGAATTAACTATAAGCACGGGTGGACTGTTACATGTTCTTTCGTAATTCCTGAAATTGTACCATGTGTCCACTTATTCAAGGGTACACAAATATTATGACTGTATAATTTAGTGAATATACATTAAAGTAAGTCAAAAAAGAAAGTGAAACGACAGAGGTACAAAAATCCAGTGTGCGTGATGATGCTATCCTGCCAGTGGTTTGCCACCTTATTCAATTTGATTAGGATGCATTTTAGATTCGTTTTACCACGATCTTCATTGTGTGGCTGGGTTTTGCTTAAAAGGGAATATGATTCCTTATCATGCTAAGTTAATCACGAGCAAATAGGCATGACTTTTAACGGATTGAATTGACAAAGTACTGCACTCTACGAAATGATTCTAGTTCTAAATCTGCAGACATAAAATTGACCACCTTAATTAACTCGTTTAAACAGGAGAATTTATATTTATTACGTCGTCTTTAGGCAAAGTGTCTCCTCATGGTGGCCATTACATATCTTATACTACTAAAATTTAAGCAAATTTTTTAACCATTTCCTGAATTTTCAAACCTTCTGAGATTCTACGGCTTCTGTTGAGAAAGATACGAGGGCATCAGAAAAGTGAGGAGATTGGATTCGGTATCCTGTTTTAGTTAAAGAGTGTCTTTTGCTCTGTTGTCTCAGCTATGCTTGCTCACCAGGGGATAATAAATGGCCTACTTGTACATTGCACATCCTGTTTCTTGTGATTGCTGATGAATGAAACGACTATTCTCGTGGAGAACATTTTATGCACCTTGGATCAATTTATTAAAACCTAATAATTCATCAGTCTGGTAATCCAAATCACAAAATCACTTCTTATTATCTCTTTCATGGAGCCGGAAGATAACTCGCGGAGTACTTCTACTTTAATGGCTGCACTAGCAGTATATATCTTGAACTTAGTTCATGAAAGAAACAATAAGTTAGACAGCAACATATTTCCTAGAAACTGGTCTCCTCCTCAGCCTGCTTTGATGTCGCAATCAATCCATGTAGACCTCTTGGCACAACATTGCGGATAATATGGATATAAGCTTGTAAAGTTGTTGCATCTATAACTAATAGCCCTTTAACAGCACCGAAAGTTAATGTTCTTTGGATCTTTGAACGCAGTTTCGTAGAGTCAGAGATACCCAATTACGTCTGATTTTTCGGGTCTAGGAAAGGGAATGGGGGGAGACTGTGGCTACAAATCGAAATTCTGACCTCATACACTATTGTATTAATGTTCAGCTATCCAAGCTTAGGATTAGATTTCTCCCTTTTGTTGTTTTCATCTCGAGGGCCATGATATGCATCTTATCAATGATGAGATAGCTCGACATCGACCTCTAGACTTTTCTTTGTAGATTATTATCCAGCTAGGAGCCTAGGACCATTATGAGAAACTTCTGAAAATGAAAGCAACCATGATTCAATGATTTCTCCATAGTCTCCGCTTATGCGTACGAGAACTCGAGAAATTCTCCAAAAGAGGGAGAATGGAGAATTCCCTTTTAGACCACTTGCTTGGGTCCTGAGCTTTGTGTTCCTGCCCACATGCAGGGTGGAGGGCCCATCTCTTTCTCATAGGTAATATTCAGGGTGATTTGAGATAGGAATCTGCATTGCAAATGCGTGCGCTCTCTAATGTCAAGAATCCTTATCATCATTGATCCATCAAAAAGAAAGTTGCATTTTTAGATTTTCTCTCTTTTTCCCCTAGGAATTGTGACCTTTGGACCCGAGATTCCCTTCATATGATTGGAAATTTGGTTATGAGTAACGGCAATTGGAGGATATTTGTGCAAATCCTTTATTCAAAAGTCAGAATTTTTGTGATATGGTGCTCAGCAACTTTAAGTGGATTGAGTCCTCTTGTATATTAATTACAATATGTAGCACAGCAAACCCAAAAACGATGACTTTCCAGATGGAGGAGAAGTCCAATTATACCACAAACATGGTCCATTGATGTTGAGATATGCTAAGAAAAGCTTGAATGCCACACCAGAAAGAATCTTTGAAAAGAAAGAGGAATTTAAATTTTGGAACAAAGATCTCTAATGGTCGAATGAACACACGAGCGAAAAGGATATTTTCGTGATGAAATGTTCCAAGAGATAAGGAGATAGAAACATGATGGTGCTGTGCACCAACTTTTGCAGTAGTAGACAGTCTTTCCTTTAGCAGATGGGACATAAATTTAGTATCATACAACTATCTAGAACGTTAATTAATTAGTGATTAGTGCTTTCATGTTGGGATCCCTCAGAAAGGTCTCTGTCTCCTGGGGTCAAATGTATGTGCTGTGTGTATATGTGGTTGCACATGCAATAAGATGCTAGAAGCCCCTGTTCACTTATACCTGTTTTCCTCAAGAACTAAACAATATTAGAATGGTTCTTCTGTTTCCACCTATTTTCCATTTCCACTAGTGGAAGTCAAGGGCCATTGAAATACAATCACCCTACAGAACTTTTTAGGCATCAGTCTTGTTGAATTTCAGATAATTTCTCTATTTGTCACTTTTCAGTACTTCTATGTTGTCAAAAATTTACAGTTTACAAAAGTATAAAAGGTGGAAATAAGAGTTGGTAGAAAAGTAATGATCACCTTGTTCGTGACTAATATCTATTAAGATTAGCTCACTTAAAAATACTTGTATCTATTCTCTCTTTAAAAGTATGGTGAGTCTTGGAGTCTTTGCACCTTATAGTGTTAGTTTTCAAATATGCCTAAAATGCCCTCATGTGTTATTTTATCATATTAATTGTGTTCTAATTGTAGTAGAGTTACAAACTCTTTACATTCCTTTGTGAATTTCATTGAATTTAATTTTTGTTGTTAATTAAAATAAAATAATTTCCCATACAAAAACCATTTACCTACCCTTCAATTCAATCCTCAAGAGACCAATAATACCAATAAACTTTAACATTTGTTCATAAGTTAGTTTTGACTTTTTAAAAACCAAAGGATGATGATTCGTAAAAATGTCACTATAGATTCTAAGAAAACAAGCAAAGTACTAAATTGTACTAAATTATGTTAATAAAATATAACATAGCTTTAAATTTTATTAAATGATTACAGTATTATGTTTAACAAATAAGTTGTTTCCAAAAATAATATATTGAAATTTGGGCTATGAATAAGGACTCTACTAGCAAGTTCTTTTTTGTCTTTTTTTTTAATACATCTATGTCAAGCTAAAGTTTTGGTGATTGATGAAATAATTCAAAAATAATATATTAAAATTTGGGTTATAAATAAGCACTCCGCTAGCAAGTTTATTTTATTTTATTTTATCCATGCCAAGCTAAAGTTTGGTGATTGATGAAATAATTCAAAAAATTGTATACATTTTTCAAAGTTCAAACAACAAATTACATGCTTATCTAAATGGTTCATAACTATTGACTTTAACAATCTATGAAGGATGAAAAAATTTTAGGTACATGTTTTTAATGTAAAATTTAAAATAGATAGAGCACTTATAACAAAAAAATAGTACAAGATGTATGATTTTACAAAACGAAAATGAGAAATAATTCAAAGAGTACTATTAACGTTGACTCATAATTTTATTTGTGAAAGAACCCCTTTTATTTCATTTTTTGAACAAAACTTCTTCGATTAGACAAGGATTTAAAAAATATAAAAATACGTAACAAACATTTGTAAAGTTGATTTCATAAATGAATACAATAAGATACTAAATGATATACTTGTACAAAAATAGAGTTTTCCATATCAATGATATAAAACAATTTTACTTGATTGCAATGGATCTTTTTTCACATTAAAAAAAAATGATTGTTTGCATCATTTAGAAGGCAACTAAGTTAATTTTGTCAAATTCTTTTTAAGTTTTTTTACAACCATGTTAAACGTCTAACACGCAAACGACTATAATTGAAAATTCACCAATCTAAACACACTAATTGAATAAAGAACCTGGATTCTAAATGGAAAAAATATGTATCTTATTTATAACTATATAGTTAAACAAATAATTATTTTTAGAATCTAACATTACACATATTAAACAAAGTTTTTTTCACCAAATTAATAATTACTATTAAGATGTATGGGATTTCAAGTATCCATTTGAGTTGATATATTGATAGTACATTATAAAGTAAATAGGTTTTAAGTTTAATCATTAATATTTGTAGAGAAAGAACTTCAAAATATTTTTAACAACATCATTTTGTAAATAAAAAAATTTTAATATAAAATTTTAAGTATAATGATACTTGAACATAAAATAGATTTGATTTATCATAATGCCAGCTATATATTATCTGCAAAGTTTTAAATAAAAAATTTAAAAGTTTTAAGGTTATGACTTCAAATTCAAACCATAAATTTCAACAACAATTATTTTAAGAAAAGAATAATAGATAATCAATTTAGCATGGTATTCATAAAATTACATAAAGTTTTAGTATCCAAGAAGCATTATATTTTAAAATAAATTTACATTTACATTATCTCAGTTTAAAACTTGCACCTTCCAAACAGCTATGTATGCGCATTTAAATAACCATTAACATGTTTAGAAAAAAGAAGATTTATCCTTTTTTTTTACTATATACAAATTAATTAAATAAAAAATGCGACTTCATGCAATGTTAGAGAAAGAGTTGTCAATTAGATATTATCTCTTATTTAATTTCTTTTTATCTTTTATTTTTTAGACTATTGGTGTAATAAAATTTAGATCGAAAAAAGAATGTGACTCTGTCTAATGTACCTATGATGATCAAGAGTTACGAATTTTATTAAGTAAACTCTCCTAAAGTTTATCTTTTGTGTAGTTTTTGAAATTTATCCTTTTTTATTATTAATAAAATAAATTCAATAGAACAAAGATGTGACTTATTTAATATAAGAGGAAGAATTTTGAGTTCAATCAAACATATTATTTCCTAAATTTTGAGAAGTAACTTACTCTGTGCACCCAAACACATTCAAATAGCATCATCTCACATATTTTAAATTGTTTTAGGAAGGGAAATGTTTACTATTTTAAAAGAAGGCATAATTCATTTTTTTGGTGGTCCAAGAGAATGGGAATTCTTTAATTTAGAAATATTATGAAGTTCTCTTAATGTATCGAGAGGCATGTATATACGCTATTGAAAAAGCTTTTTAAAACCACTTAAAAATGAAGTATTCATATGATCATTGTATGTAAGTTAAGAATTGTTCTTGAATTTTTTGCAAAATACTTCCTAATTTTTCTCTGAGTGGTACAATTTTGAATTGATTGATTAAACATTTTATTCTTTTCTGGACTATATATTTTTCAAAATTTTTTTGGGCATACTCTTCAAAATAAAAATAAAATTCCCATACACTTATGATTCATCTCACGTATTATTACATTATTAAAAATATTTTATAATAATATCACACTGTCAAAACACATATCAAGGATTTTGAAGAGGATGTAGAAGTTAATCTAATATTTTTCAATTCATTCACTTTGTTTCTAATATATTTCTTTATAAAATAATTAAATTTCTCATAACCATAATTTTTTTTTAAAGAAAGAGGGCATCATATTCACGTGCAACGCATGTGCTTCATTACTAGTTTCTTAAAAAGGATTAAAAAAAAAGGAAAAAAGAAAACTTGTAATTACACACGAATCTCAGAAATTAAACATAAATCGTCATCAAGCTTAATGAACTCTCATCAATTGCCGACCATGGATCATGCAATTCTTTAGTCATTGCATCAACTTGTAGTTTTTGGAAAAGAATCAAAGCAGTAGAGATGAAGATTCTTTTGCATTTTGCATTGCCTAGAATTATTCTTTGTCTCATCCTCAGCCTCCCATATCACTCTTCAAGGGATCCAATGTTTTCTTTTTCGTGAAAATAATTCAGTCTCCTTTCTAACTTTTGCAACATGTGCACCAAATTCGCCTTTAAGCTCAAAATTCGAAAATTAGGCTAACTGTTGGGGAAAAAAGTCCTTTTTTGTCAAAGAAAAGGTGATTCTAAAAATAATTGTTGAAATATAACATTACGAAAATATAATTTTTTTTGGAGGTACACAAAGAAAATAAAAAAATAAGAAATAGTTGTCTTTCTACTTGGGGGGAAAAACAAGTTAACTGAAGCTTGAGTATAATAATATTTGGTTAAATCAAGTTGAATTTAGAGCAAGAGTATAAAATTTCAATCAAATTCAAATTAAGCTCAACTGCAACTGCCAAGCACTCCAATTGAGTATTTATCTATAATTCGATTTTTATGAGTTTCTTATTGACAATGATAATGCCAAAGAGTATATGTTAGTTGAAACATGAGAGAGAATGTAATTTTACTGACTTCTAAATATTGTAATTTCGTTTAAATAAAAATCCTTCTACATAACTTTAACAATAAAAGTTCGGATTTATAAACTAGGACCCGTTTGGTTCAAATTTCTCAATCACTATCACTATGGGTATTATTAACCCTGCTATGAATATGGGTTTTGATGATTCCCCCAGCATGTTTAGTTTAATAATGGAATGGGTATCATTATAAAAATACTTGTTTGGTTTACTGAGATGACTTTCAAGTAAATTTTAAAATTTTTAAATCTTTATTTATGATATATATTTTTTAAATTTCTTATTTTGTATCTTTTAAAAAAGTTAAAAAGGTTTCTTCAATTTTAAATATAGCCATGCTCTAATTTGAGTTTTATGCAAATAATAACCTTAAACAAAAAAGTCATTTTTATTGTATTAACAGAGAGCATTATATATCTTTGATTTTCAGTTCAATTTTTTATCAATAAAATTGAATGTAAAAAAATATTAAAAAGAATTTTTATAAAAAATTTTATAAAGTATTAGTAAAAAAATATTTAAAATCAAAAGACAAAGCAAAGAGGGAGGCATAGTATATTGGGAGTTGGATAACTCCAAAGACGTGTTTTTTTAGTGGGTGTGTTTTTGCCTTTACTCATAAAGTTTAATGGGTTTGATAAATTAGTATTTTGGAGGAATCATTAACACCCTAATTAATTATTATCATTCTCATTGAATGATAGTGATAGTTGTTTAATAAACATCAACAATGGTTCCCCTCCTTGATTCTCCTAAATCAAACACCCCCTTAGTTATTCAATTTTTGTCTTATTTATTTAACTTAACTCTCAACTAGAAAATTAAAATTGGACAAGTTAATATTCTAGCACCTCGACTCCCAAGACATCATTTTATCACCTCTCAAAAAAAAAAAAAAAAAAAAGAGAAAAGAAAAATAGAAAAAATTTGTGAAATGTTATGAAATAATTAAGATAATAATGGTGGATGTCTATCACAATTATTTCAACCCCTAAGTGATAAAACTCTATTACTATCTGTCAGTTACATGATAATCTATCACTATCTCTTAGTTACTGATGAGATATTATCATTATCTTATAGTTAGTTGATGTAATCTAAATTCTCTTGCACTCTCCTATATTTCTTCCTTGTCTACTTTCTCTCTATTTTGTTCATTAGTTCACGATAGATCTAATATCATATTATTATTAGTTTTATGATATGAAACCATTACTTTGATTTTCTTTTGGTGCTCGAATTTTTCCTTTCTTGTTTTGGCGTTTGTTTCAATAACTGGTCCTGAACTTTTGCTTATGTACGTTGAAAGAAGCCACCATCCTTAGACATTGTTCAACACACCCACAAGTTTTTGGGCTTAAAAATATTAGGCTCTGTGTACAAATAGTTGGGCTGCTAACCCAAAGAAGCCCAATGATTCCGGGCCCCCAAATTACTGTCCCAATAGGGTTTTGGATTTCCAAGGCCAGCAGGCCCCTTCTCCTTCTAACAGCGCCCGCAAATTAGCAGTTGCTGTACTGGTTTAAGAAACACCAAAGAGATTATTTTGCGCCATCTGCTTATTGCTTTTTCATGTTAACACTAGTTAATTATTGTAACAGTGCCAGCAAATTAGCAGTTGCTGTCCTGGTTTAAGGACCACGAAAGATTATTTTGTGCCATCTGCAACTTTATTGCTTTTTCATGTTAACACTAGTTAATTGTTGTCATATTACAACACTGGAAATAGTTTATTGACATCTAACGATGAGGAAACAGGCTTGCTTCACAGCATCATATAGTGTGTCGATGAGACAGCAAAGCCAAGATCAAACCTTTTCACCTACTTTACTTCTGCCACCTTCAGTATTCTCCAATACTTTGTGTTGCATCATTGAAAACAATGCTGCTGTTATGCTGCCCACTTCATCTCTCAGATAAGAGTTCATGGATCCATGTCGTAATTTCGTAAGAGCTTGCTTTTCGCTAGAGTTGTGCTCCTCGAAAGTGAATGAGATAAAAGCTTCTCTTGGTAAGGTCTGATCTGATGGTATAAAAGCTTCTCTTGGTAAGGTCTGATCTGATGGCTTGTGAAAAAACCAATTTCTTGGTAAGATCCCATGTCATGGGAGCTTGTTTTGCACTAGAGTTGTGCCTTCGAAAGTGAATGCGTTAAAAGCATTTCTTGGTAAGATTTGATGGCTTGTGAAAAAACCATTTCTGTGTAAAATCTGAAGCCTTGTCAAAGAAAAAACCCGTGCATTTTGACTCTGTCATATGAATGTAAGACAATGCTAAGAAATTAAACTTAATAGCCTTTTCTGAAAATGTTGAGTTTTTGATGCAGTTTGATAAAAATAACTGATATCTTTTGTGTGAATGCTGTATATACTTGAGTGGAAGTAATTGATTGATCATCCTTCTTCGCTGCATTCTTTATTTGATTGGAAATATGTGTGCACCTAAACAGAAGATTTAACTCTTGGATGGGTGTATACGAATCTTGATGTAATGTACCAATTTTGTACAATAATGTGAAGGCTTGCAACATAAGTGTGGCTTAAGCAGCCACTTTAAGTCTAAGGCAAGCAACAAGGTAAAGTAGAGAGCATACCTTGTCATGGCAGGAGCAATCTGAATGAGGATGACAAATTGTAGTAGGTAACAAAACTTGCATTTGAGATGTTATTGACCTATCATGTGTTGTTACTTCTGGGGAGGTATATACCTTTTTGTTATTGAGTAACCGTGTTAGAAAAGACTGATCGAATATTGCTTGTTAAAAAAGGAATATATAAACTGTTTTTTTTTTTTTAACTTTAAACTGTTTATTTTTTATCATTTTGTTTAACTTTTTGGTTAAAAAGGAATACATCAATTACTAATAAATATTGGTAATGTAGAAAAATGTTGTTCTCAAAAAGAGACACAGATGTATCACATGTATGTGGCGCAACTGTTGGATTCAGTCAAGAATAGGAGAAAAATATTCCATCTAGTCTCTGGAGGAAAAAAACAGTACCTCAACACAAAGTAGTACGGACTACAGATATGCCGTGAGAAGTGCGATACTTTCCCAAGAGTCCATAGAACGATTGAAAAAGATGCTAGCTCGTCTACCAAGGAAAATCTGTTGAGGAAATCAGACAAGGCAGGCAAAGAAGGAATCAATGGCAAGTAAGCAGACCACGTGTGTTTACAAACTTTCCAAGGTATCAAATGGAAAGCTATATATGTTGAATCTCACACCCCTCTTGTATCAGGCAACTCTAAGAACGGAACATACATTCATTTACTTCATAACATTGCTCTCCTTAAACCTCAATGGCAGACCAAAGACCAGCCTTCCGCTTTCGACTTCCCTGGTTAACAGCTGAACCGGCTCCACGCCCAGCAATCCCTCCCAGGCCACCTGCCCAACCTACTGCTACTACGACCCCAACTCTAACAACGCCACAAACAGCTGCATCCCAACCCCCTCCCCAGCCCTCCAGCGCCACCACACCTCCCCCAGCAACATCGCAAATAGCTGAAACACAAGTCCCTTCCCAGCCCAGCACCACTATAACCTCCGTCCCCTAATACTCAAACAGCTGAAAGAGCAGCCCTTACTCAGCCTATTATAACTACAGCACCTACCCCAACAACCACCCCACAGACACCTGAAACCCAAAACCCAATGCAGCCTACTGCTGCAACTACAACCTCCTACTCCACAGCTGAAAAGCCACCACTCAGGCCGCCAGGAGTAGTCCCCAGCACAGGTCCCTCTTCAATCTCAAACATCTAGAACTGAATCGCAGCCTTCGTCACCATCTCGTGCCACCACTCAACCCCCGAGTCCCTTCTCAGCCAGCATCACCATCTCGTGCAGTCACTCTAATCCCAAGCTCCTTCCCAGCCCTCAACTCCACCTAGTGCTGCCCGTTCAACCACGAGCTATATCTCTACCCTCACCTCCATCTCGTGGATCATCCCAGCTCCCAGTCAACGAACCCAAACAGCCACACAGCCCAGGTCCCCATCCTCATTGGCCTCTACCACTGGCAGGCCAGGCACCTTCACCTCCTAAGTCTAGCACAATTGCTCAACAACCACCTACAGCAGCAGCAGTTACTTCAGCCCACGTTCTCCACCGAAAACAGATCCAAGCTTAACCGAGAAGAGCTCTCAATTCTTCCTGCCAATTCCACTGAAGTTGTTTCTATTCTTTCTGATAAGCAAGAACCTAAATCTGCAGTATCTGACTCACCATTCCAGAACTTCAGCCAAAGACAGCAATCACAGCAGGTATGGCTTATGACTCCCAAGATCAACCCCCAACTTAAAACAAACACTCAACCCAATGATATGACACAGCAGGCTTCAAAAGAATCATAGATGAGAGCAGCAAAAATTTTCACTACTGCTGAAGGTCCACAGACACCTGCTGTAACACAGATATCAGATACTTCCACTACCAATGGTAAACCTCAATCATCTCCTAAAGAACTGAAGCCGGAAGAAACCAAAGAAGTGAAGGAAGTCAGTGCAAGACACTAAGGACAAGGCATGTGACAAAGCCAGGCACAAAGACACTGACCATACAGGAGATGAGGCACAGGCACCACAAACCAAAGACCTACCAAGCATTCACTTCAGTCAGAACAAGCTCAGAAGGACTATTGCCAGAAAGCAAATGATAGCAACATCTCCTTCTAATGGAAAACAAACCAAAAGTAACAACAGCCCATACCAGAAACAAAACCACAGTTGTTGATACTCGTCAGAATCTCAGTAACTGCAACACAGAACATATACCACTGCACGAAGAGATCAAAGACAACATTTCAAAGCTTGCTAATAAGATGGCTGTTGGAGACTCCAAGCACTCCAGTAGATGGCAGACCAGTGAGTGTAATCACTCTTGCATGGTGAAAACAGGGGAGCATCAATGCATGTAGGCTCTCACTCATCCGAGGAAAGAAGGCGCACTCAACATTCAGTAGAGGATATAAGATCAAACCTGATGACAGTGCCGAATCAACAACTGATGGAAAGAAGAGCATCAAGGGAATATCTAACAATCCAGAAACCAAAGATCAAGCATCAGAGGCCATATGTAAACAACAATGTGCAGGTTATCAATAACTCAATTTTGTTCAACAGTTCCATAACAGAAAGAAATCCTGGTGTCCATCTGAGTCACTCGCACTTTCCAACAGAATCAAAGAAGCCATCAGGAAAATCAGAGCTTCTTGAAACACGAAAGGCTGAGTTCAGCATGACCCCACCCCAGAAACTTACTCATGAGCCCACAGTCAGAAGAAGATGTCTCCGAGGCCTGTTTCTGGAATCAAGTGACTCTGACTTGGATACTACAAAGCCTCGACGTCATGGTTGTCGTGTTGGCTGCAATGCTGAAGAGTAAAAAGGAACAACAATTGATGTTCTCTGATCAAGCAACGTCCATAACACCATAACACCATATTACCATGCTAATATATACGAAATAAAAGTACATAAGATCACAAATGTTCAGAACAATAAAAAACTATAAGATCACAATGTTCAGAACAATAAAAACTTAAGTTGAATAAAAAAATAGTAATAAGGATGTCATAGGATCTGAATAGATATGCTTGTACTTGCATTGTGTTGTTGAATATCTTGTTAAGAAAGATTTTCCATTGGTTGTAAATTTTCATATAAAGCTCCAAGACCAAAAGTATTCAAGTAGAGCTACGAGTAAATCTTTCCATTACTAAAGCTAGAATCCTTTTGCAACAACAAGAATATAAGAATCAAGAATTCTAAATCATAACAAACTTCATTAGAAATAAATCTACGAACACTCGCGCTTTTGAGGATCAAATACATTTAGAAGCTGAAAACTGAATGCTTGATTTTCCATATATTACGGCTGCATATAAGAGTCCTAACTAACGATGAGCGTAAAGAAGCTTCCTCCTGTATATTTACACATTTACACGCAAAAACTAACTTTGGAGAAAGCAACATGGAACAGCTACTCGCATGCTGGTTTAGTAGTCAAAGCTGCTTAAACAGATTGCGAAGGCCTGGAAGGCAGAAAGTGGGTCAGCGATAATCCATGGTAAAAATGTCCTTTCCAATCTTTCCAAATTGCAGGATCACCTTATCTTGTTCTTCAACTGGAATGATCTCTGATGCATTAATGTCTGCCACCAGCTGAAAGTTCTTGACAGATGCTACTGTAACACGCCCTTTAAAATTAAGACACCAGCACGTGCAACTGTTCATGCCATCTAGGAGCTTTATTTCTCAAAACCAGTGGATTCTTATTGCTTGATTCAGAGGCTGAGGAAGAGTTGTGGAAGTGGATTCTTGGTTATTCCCTTTAACAACCTGAAGAAGAAGAGGATTCTCATCCATGCCAATATCCAAATATTTCTGGAGTAGGAGCAATCTCCCGATCTTGAAGTGCAGAGACATGGAATTGTATACACTGTGCAATGCATCGTTCTTGGCCCTCTTGTGCGAAGAACATTCAGCTCATAGCCATATAGAGGCCATATTGTAATTCCTAGGAGGTAATCCTTGGTAAAACCTTCTTTGAAGGGAATCCTTGTATGTGACTGGCCACTCGAAGAGACTGGAGAGTTGCATGAAGGATGAGAGTCGTAGACAATAAACGTGGTGCCAACGGAAATTGGACCTAATTCAGAGAAAGCTAATTAGTTACATGAGAAAAATCAAAGATAAACCAGAAAGCAAATTTTCAAAAACAAACCTCAATTTCCCAACATAATAATCATTAGCTCGAGAATAATCATGCGCAGAAAAGGATATCACAAAATCAGTCTTTGTGGCTCTTCTAATCTTTTTAGCCGCCTAACAAGAGTTTACTAGCATTTCCTGAAAGTGCTGTGGTTACATCGAAATAATCAGCTTATGTAGTATATACATGGAGGCATATAGTTGTCTGAATCATTAGTTCTAAGAGAAATAAGTAAAGCCCAGTAAAACAAAGTTATGGAAAAATCCTTTAGACATGGCAGTGGATACAGTCAAACACTTGTTACCATAATTGGCAAAAAGAGAAAAAATAAAGAGTCCAAAAACAAATGAATTTGCTTTTCAAACAAAAAAGAATAATGTAATTATTAAGGTGAGGATAGCATCATTTACCAGGACTCAATCCAGGATATAACCAAAATGTTGAAGTCCCCCCTATCTCTTCTGATAAAGCATTGGATTGGATAATCTCTCGGCCCAGGCTAGCAGCAATACAAAAATTAGCAACAGTAAAAAAAAAGGCAAATTGCTAGTTACCCTTAAAACATTTGGGAAACATAATTGGGTAATTCAATCTTGGTGCTACAAAGCAATACACTAGAATAATCTCAGGACAAGACTTTAATGATGATAGACTACCAGCTTCAGTGACATCGGAAAAGTAAGCAAGCCGCATTGTTCAGGAGTCCTCACAACTTCCTAGCTAATTGTCTCCAGGACCGGAAAACAGTAGCACACGAAAGCGCATCCCTTCTAGCAGGCCACGGGGTCTCACTGGACTCGACTCTATGGATGATATCAAGAAGCAACTCCATTGGCAAATTTGCCTACTGACTTTGTTGAACAGATGCAGTTACAGATGACAGTGGACTTTCAGGCGCTATATGTGATCTCCCAATGGCCTAGCACGCACTTCCTCTCCCCTTGCTTCCTCGAATTACTCTCCCTACCATCACTTATTCCCCTAAGCTCGCTAAACATGGCCTCAAATGACATTCTTCATAAAATTTTGGTGTCTACATCCTATAGCCATAAAAAAGTAATTTATACCCCAAAACACTCTACAATATATGTTATGCTTTATTTATTTGCCTTAACTAATCCTACAAAACAAAAAGATAATTCAATAAAACTACGATTCTATATTTATATTTTGCACTTAAAAATGGATAACTTTTGTATTACTTTTTTACACGTATATTAAAAGGTTAATGGTTAATTTTTTTTTCAACATATATTTTTTTAAAGACGAAGCTCAGATATGTATTGTTATAAAAAATAAAATTTCTATGGTATGATACCTCTAAATAACACACTCTTATTTGTTTATAATGATGGATTTTTAGTATGTGATTTTTTAAAATTTGTACTCATTTTAATGATCTTAAACAATTTATAAGAATATTTTATAAAATTCTTATTTTATAAGTTAGTATTATTAAATAGTTGTGGCCTTTTTTAAGATACTAAACTAATTGATGACTTGGCAAAATCAATTAGAGTTATCTGTCAAACTCGCAAATTATAGTAAGTATATATGTGACTTTTCAATATCAATTAAATATCATATATTACTGATAATGATGAGTTTTGAAGTTTGTTAATAGGTCTTGCAAAATTATCATATTTTATGCGTATTGTAACAAGTAATGTTTTGCCCATTATAGGAGTCCTAGCTCGATTTTATGTTATATGAATTTTTATGCCACTCATTTTTTGTTTATAATGCACATAGTCCCACTTATTATAGTTTTACATTTAGATACTTTTTTAGATTAACTTTACTTCTTGAATAAATATCACTTGAGAGTTCACTTAACCGGTACCTTAATGCAATTGTTAGATAAACTTATCTATTTTTCTTTTGTCAAAACCTTTTGTATTCAATTAGTTACTTTATATATTATCAAAATGTAAGTATTTTAACATTAATTAGAGTTTTGACACTAATTAACTTTCATATTAAAAAGTCGTATATACTTATCCAACTATATCATTTGAATTGTTAAGAACTGTTTATTTGAATTAAAAATGCAACATTCAAAATCTCGGGCTGTATTAAAAAAAATCATATTTTTCCATCATAAAGAAGTTTTAATAATTAAAGATGTTATGCAATGTTGCTATGCATGATCACCCATTTGCTAAAATGCATTTTGCATTATTAAACTTTAAATTCTTAATGACTCTTTATATTGGGAATAGCTTCTTGGAATTAAATTTAAGTCTCTTGAAATCTTGCCTTAATTAATTTTTTCTAACATTTTTAAAGTAATTTCCTGAGATAAATTTAGTAAGATTTACATTCGACTCTTTGTGTGAGGTTTTTAAGATCTATCTCTATTAGTTCCCTAAGGTAATTACAAAATAGAAAAATAAGGAAATTTCTTGAATAAGAATTATTATAACTAAATAGTTTATCTAAATGTCAAATCCAATTATTCTACTCACATCTTTTATCTTTAGTTTACATATTGTCCAATTCACTTCAATCAAGATTAATTGATAAGACTTTCTTGCCTCTCGATCCACGGTAAGGTAGTACAATAGTAGTTAGTTTACATATAGGATTTAATATGCTAAAATTATTATTTTTGAAATTCAATAAATGAAATCATAGTAAAAAAGGAAACAAAGTAACATTGTAAATGAGTTGAAGATATAGTCACCTAGACTTTTGTTTTTTTTCATAAATTCGATATTACAGATGAATATTTTGTTGATCATTGCATGACTAATATATATATATATATATATATATATATATATATATTTACATCTTTATGATTCTAAAATTACACCATAAACTAGCTACTACATAGAGTTTTGATTAATTAATTTTCTTGGCCATTAGAGATATTTTTCTATTATATTCAAATTCTTTAAAAAAAGAAAATAATATGTTAAGCTATAAAAATAGATGTGAAACTAACAAGTAAAGGTAGTACTACTTCGGTATTCAAATATTTCTAAACAACAATTGTAATAATGAAATGTAGGTTCTTAATATAGTGCTCATCCTCTATTTGCATTTTAAGGGTATAGTTAACTTAAACTCAGATAATTTTTAAATGTGATTTTAAAAAATAAGAAAACCAAAATTACTATCTATTTTTCTCTTTTTCCAGTTTTATGTATTATTTATTAAACTAAACAACAACTCCTAGTTATAAAAAAAAGTAAAACATAATTATTTTTTAGTCCCCTTTTACACAGAACGACATCCCCAATTTATCTTGCTATATACGTCCGAAGAAAGAAGATAAGAAAACAATCGCAACTTCGGCACATTTTTGAGCCCCAGACAAGTTTCGTATGCTGGGATGCTTATGCCAGTGACCCACAATCCAGAACCAAACCTAGGTGACCATGGGGCCGCGTGGTACTTATCAACAAGGAAAGGGAAAATGGAATAATGAAACGAATAACACAAGGATAAAAGAGTTGCAAGATGACAACAAAGACAATTAACCAAGAAAACTGCACCTCGTGAAATTTTAAAGATCATCAAAAAAATAACAATTTTTCTTTCACTTATTTAGAAAAATAAGTATATAACAAATACATTAAGCACCTCTTTCTTTAAATTTTTGGTGGAAAGGGAAAAATTAGAAGGCTTGCCTCTCCTCTCCACTAGGGGTGTGCAAATTCGGTAAATACCGAATTACCGACCGAATTCGAATTGAATTCGGTAAATCGAATTCGGTAATTCGGTAATTCGGTCGGTAATTCGGAAAATCCTAAAAAAAATGAAATCGAATTCGGTCGGTATTCGAAAATAAAATTCTAATTCGGTAATACCGAATTTACCGAATTCAATTCGGTAATTCGAATTCGGTAATTCGGTATATATATACCGAATTCGAATTACCGAATTTAGCATTAATTGGGCTAGTAATTTGATAGTGGGCTCAGTTATTTAATCATTGGGTTGGGCCATTATTTCTTTAAGCCCATTATTTCCTCCTTAAGCCCATTATTTTTTAATTTTTTAATTTTAAATTTCTTATTTTTTTAATTTTTAATTTTTAAATTTTTTAAATTTTTATTTTATTTTTTTATTTTTTGAATTCGGTTACCGAATTAATATACCGATTTACCGAATTGAATTCGAAATCGAATTCGGTTCGGTATTAAGTGAATTCGAAATCGAATTCGGTCGGTAAATTTGAAAAAAAAAATACCGAATTAACCGATTTCAAGTTACCGAATTACCGACCGATTCTCACCCCTACTCTCCACTAGGGATCCTCATGTTCTGCCTGACAAGGGCCCCAACAGCAACCATGGCATGCTTCTAAACCTGCTCTATCAAGCATAGGGGTGACAACGGGTTGGGTTAGCGGGTTGGCGGGTCGGGTTAAGACTTGGGTATAACAGCCAACCCGCCAACCCGAACCCACCCCGCCAACCTGAAAATGCTCAACCCGAACACGACCCGAAACGGGTTGGCGGGTCGACCCGCCGACCTGAAAAGAAAAAAAAAAACTACTAACATTTTTAGCTTTGTTTCACTTATTCACATCAAACACAAATTTCATTCATTGGATAATTAATCAAGTAAATTGTAGAAAAATTGAGAATTTTACTTAAATTTATCAAAGTAAATTGTAAGAAAATTAAGTGTATTTTAGTGAGTGACTTCGATAGATATTAGTATGTGCAAAAAATGTATTTGATCATTTTGTGTGTGTGTGCATGCGTGTGTTTTAATGTCTTTCTTTCCTCTTTTCTTCAAACAAAAAGAAATAAAACTACTACTAACATTTTGTAGCTTTGTTTCACTTATTCACATTCAAACACAAATTTCATTCATTGCATAATTAATGCCTTGTTCCACTTATTCACATTCAAACACAAATTTTATTCATTGGATAATTAATCAAGTAAATTGTAAGAAAAATTAAGAATTCTACTTAGGTTTATGAAAGTAAATTGTAGGAGGAATTAAGTGTATGTTAATGAGCAACTTTGATATTACTATTTGCAAAAAATGTGTTTGATCATTTTTTTTCATGTGTTTTTATCTCTTTTCTTTCCTTTTTTCTTTTCTTCTCCTTCCTCTTTTTTTTTTTTTTTTTCGGGTTCGCGGGTCGACTCTCGGGTCAACCCGAACTCGACCTGTTTTTCTTCACGGGTTCAGTCGGGTCCGACCCGCAACCCGCAAACCCCCAACCCAAACCTGCTATTTTCAGGTTAGGTTCGTGTCGGGTTTTCGGGTCGTGTCAGAAATTGCCACCCCTAATCAAGCAGTGTGGCTCCTATCCCAACAAAGGCCTCATCCTCCATGGTGCAGCCATGTAAAACAGCACTATGGCCTGTGTGGACACATTTAGAGTTACTATACTAACAGGTGGATAGGCCGTCTTTGGTAAAAATGAAAGTTTTCCATTCCCATAATAGACCAATAAAATATACGTGAGAGTAGAGATGGCAAGTGGTTGGGATGGGCGGGATTTGGGCTGAATTTAATTGGGACTGTAAAATATAGGTCAGACCCAAACAGTCTCATATTTGTTATAGGATTAATATGGGTGGGACTAAAATGGGTTAGTCCCATTTTGATCCTGCCCAAATACCTAGTAAATCCCATTTTGTTAAATTTTTAAAACTGTCTTTCCTTATTAATCAATTCCTATTTTTCTAATATCATTTAATTTTTTTAATTTAACCTTAATATTTCTTTTTTATATCATTCATATTTTTACTTTATTAACATCAATAAATTTCCATTTTTTTGTATTATTCTTTTTTAAATCTCATTTTTTAATGTTTTCTAACCTTTCAATTATAAACTACAATTTTTTAATGCTTTATTAACATTTCAATTAAGACTATAATTTTTCGATGATTACATGTAAAGAGGATAGATTGAAAATATACAGAGATCTAATTTATCTACCCCTAAAAACATTAATTTGGATGTTATTTTATTAAAACATTTGACACTTAAATTCATCACTTTTGCTCGTGTATGCTTTGAATTGATTGGTGAATCTCAATTTCCTACTGCTATTCCTATGGTTAATAAATTTGGAGTTAAAATGTTGTAAAAAGAATCGAGTATCAATGGTTATCACTTTGCAAAAAAATTGATCATTTAAAAAAAATTACAACGCTTAAATCAAAGCCTTAATTTATGTGGGTACAAAAAGACAAAAGTAATTGCAAACCTATTTTGGAGAATGAAGAATCTAGTAATATGGTTGCTTTTTATAAATTAAATGATAATAAGAAATTTCCTTGTAATTAGACTAAATAAAATGGCAAATAATACTACAACAATTTTTAGAGTATAATTATGTAACATTAAAAGATGAATTAAAAACTTTTAAAAGTGATTGAAAAACATCTTTAGAGAATATTCTAAAATAATTTTTTTAAAAAATATCAATTTAATTAAAGCACTCTACATATGAAATCTACATGAATTTTTTTAGTACAAATATCAGTTTAACCTCACAGAATTGATGTCAAGAGGTAAAATTTAACATAATATTCGGATGAGAAATAGATGAATTGAATAGGCTAAAATGAAGAAGCCAAAAATGGAAAAATAAAATTACAACATGCCGATCATTGTATCAAAGATGTTAGAGACCACCATATTCTACTATCATTGAAAAAATTGTTAAAAGTCAATAAAATAAAGAAACAATGAAAGATACTTTGTTAATGTAGCTTGAAATGAAGGATTTTTTCAAGAGAGAGTATGAAAGAGATAGATTTAATCAAATATAAATTATTCAAAGGTTTTTTATATTTGGGTATGGGAATCCCAATCAATTCCCAACCATACCCATATTTAAATGGGCATTAATCTCATATTATTAATACCCATCCCGCCCAAATTAAATATGGGCATGGGATTCCAATGGGTCTTGGGACACATTGCCATCTCTACGTGAAAGCAGGCTTACCAAAAGTTACATTATCTCCAATAATAGCAGGAAGCACTTTCCCACTAAAATTAGATTTTGCTTCATGAACGAGGGAGTTGTCTTGTATATTAATTCCAGACCCAACACTGATGCTATTCACGTCTCCACACAAAAATATGCATGCATACAAGAATTAGTAATTCTAAGTGCCAACTGAATGATCTACTTCTTTTCTGATAAAGATGGAATACACAGTAGCTACCATCTACTTTTTGAAGTAAAGACCCATAAAGACACAAATTGAAATCTAATAGTCCTAGATTGGAAATTTTCTCAAGCACAAGAAGACACCAAACATTATGATATTTCAAGAACATCTGGATATAGTTTCTCATATAGACCATGCAAACACTAAGAAACAATGGCCATTAGGACTCTGAAACTCACACAATGTAACGTGAAAATTGTTACAGTGTACGCCATAAGCCAGTCAATATACTTCATAAGACCAGCAGTACATGTAAAGTTTATTGAATCTCACTATACAAAGTTCAGGTGTCGGCTTTCTTCTTGAATTCAAACTGTATTCTGTTGTCCTCCTATAATACCAAGCAGTAGTAGCGCTTAAGCGAAATATTTCAAAAATATTGATGCAAACAAAAAGATGCTTAGGAACCATATATACTATAAACTGCATTTGGCCAAACAACAAAAGTTGGACAAACAACTGCTGTTGGCACAAGTAATATATAATACTATTGCCTTTTTGACAAAAAAAGGGTAATGAGAAAGTATTCACCTCTTAGAACACATCCATACCAAATAGATGAGCCTTGTCCCACTTGAACATTCCCAATGATGGAGGCACTTGGGGCTATGAAGGCTTCCTTATCAACCATAGGAGCTTTATCGATTATGTTCACTAGAGTCCGATGCCTCGATACCGATTCATAAACTAGCAAGAAAAACCATAGCAAGAAGCAGAAAGCATATGAATCCCAAGGGTGAAATGTATTTTGAATCAAATGGTAGTCAAAGTTATAAAGTAAAAAGCCCAGAGGAGTTTTCTAAAATGGATAATTTCACATACCTCCTCTGAGGTTTGTCATAATTACACTTGCCTCTCTTCAAGTTTTGAACCCCTCAAGTTTTGAAAATTTTACTCACACCCACTTTGTTTATATTTTTATAACAAAACAAATCCATTTTGATTATGTATCCCAAAAACACCAACTAAACACCTAAAATATCCTTAATTTATTTTAAAAATTAAAAATTAAAAATTAAAAAATAATTAATTAATTAGTCATAAAAATGTTTAAAAAACATACTCTTACACCAAATTTTCAATCTCCATTACATTCTATTATTAAAAACTTAATTATCTGAATAATCTAAATAAATCTATTTTTCCTATCAAAATCTTAAATACAAATATATTAGTAAGAAAGAGATGACAAATTTAATAAGAAAACATGTATAAATGGCTTGGGAGGTCCAATTAGGAGGGGGTACAAAACTTTGGTTTTTTAGAGTCTTTTTTACTTTTTTACTTATTGCTTGTTTTTAAAAGCAACTAAAGGATTTTATGATAATTTGTTGGTGTTTTTAAGATACATTATCAAAATGCATTTGTTTTGTTATAAAAAATATAGATACAAGGGGTGTAAGTGTAATTTGCAAAACCTGAGGGAAGGTTCTTATAATTATAGCAAACCTGAGGGGAGGTATGTGAAATTATCTCTTTTTAATAATCTGGAAGAAATTTTGGCAACACAATCTAAATTAGTCAACATATCTTGCATTAAACAGAGACTGAAACATGGCTACGATACCACTAGTCTTAATGACAAAGACTAGTTGTACCGTAGCCATGTTATATTTTTAACCTCAGGTGCAAAAATTTTATATTTTTTAAATTATGGAACCGTATAGATATTTTATGGCTAAATTTGCAAATTTTCTGCATAGTTCTAAACATCTATTAACCTCAATTAACCGCAATTTTGAAGTAATTTAACAAACCTACCACCGCCCCTCTGACGGGCTACATTAGCTAATATAGAGTTTTATTTCTCGTTATTGTATCTAAGCACGTAAATTTTCCACTGAAGGTTTTTTATCCACCCCTTGGTAGATGAAACGCACCGTTTTGATTCTCTGTCAATTAACTAACTGCATTTCCCTCTGGATAACAAACATACAAAATTTCCCACCCATTACTCCTTCCATGAGCCCTTCTTGATACAATTTCTTTTTCAAGAAACGAGGATAAAACAGATACTTTCTGTTTGTCTTCAAGAAACACAATGGCGATCGAAATCTTGAAGCGTTTAGTTGGAAAGTCAATAAAGATATGTCAACGCCACAAGAAGAGAATATGGATTCCTATCTCCGCTATCTTCTACATGGCTGCTATGATTTTACTATCAATGTCCAAGATGTATGAGACTGAATCTGGTGCAAATACTCCATCAGCTGGAAACTCAGGACCAGATGGTTCTGCTCAACGAGAAGTTGGAAACCACAGTATCCACCTTCTTTCATATTTGCAACGGCATATTAGTTCTAAAATAAATGGAACGATTACGAGTGTTGGATTCTTGCTGGTATATCTACTTACAGCATCTGCACTCTGTATTGGAGTGGAAAATGGATATTTGGGAGGAGACAATCATGGACGAAACTTGCGATTGCAAGCGCTTGATCCTCAAATTCCTTCCAGTACCACCACCACTGATGTTGAAACCGAAGGCATGATGAAAACTTTTATAAAACGTCTAAAGTTTTTTTCTTGGCGCATTCTTGAAAATTGGGTTTGCATTTGTCGGTGTCCTTTGTGAAAGATTCTCTGTCAAAGACATCTTTTTGGTGCTAGGATATCAATTGATTGCTGGAAGTCTAATAATTCTGTTCTTCGCTTTATCCTTGTCTGAGGACATGGGGTCTGTTGATTTGTTCGTGTCGCTTTCCCCGGGATGCGCGTTTCATTTCAGAAAGAATCCCTGGGTCTTCATTTTTTTGGCAATTCCCGTTGCCTACCAAACATGCCTTTATGGATTGGGACAATGGCTACAAAAAATTGCAGAAGACTATGCGGAAGAAAGTCAAGATGTCAATCATGATGTAAGAGAGCCTCCAAATCAACAGGCCCGGATTGTGGATACTGAAATTTTAACTGGAAATCATGGTGTCGAAGTCCACCGTAATGGTAATACAAATGGTAGTCACACTCAGCATCGATCACATCCACCTGGTGGTGAAGTGAGAATTCCGGTAACCGATTCGAGACATCACGCTCATGGTAATTGAAGTCCATATTAGAAGGGTTTTTTGGGTTACCAAATGTTGTAAAAGTTTTCTTTAGCTTAGTTTGGGATTCTTTAGTTTGAAACGCTACTGGTAAAAGCTATGTAAGCCTTTTCAGAGGTCGAATGGAGGTGTTTGATAACTCCACTTAATGCTGAAAATTAATGCATGCTTTTTGAATTTAGCACGTTTGATAATAAAATTTCTTTATCACTTAATACATTGAGCACTTATTTAATTTGTACACAAAATTTTAAGTGAAAAATTTTCACTTAATACATTAAGCACTTTTTTCACACACACATTTATGCACATACACACACATTCAACACACATGCAAACACACACACAATCGCCTTTGCAAGCGAGCACACACACACATTTTTTCCTCACACATGCAATAATGTAAACTTTCTTTTTATCATATACACTAGGAAGGCTTGGCTGTGCAAGGCACAGCCTAAGCCCGCTGCATTTATTAAGAATATAAAGGGTCTTTTATGGTGAAAATTTTTATCATAAAATAAAGGAGCCTTTTTTTTTTCAGCGTGCTAAACACGTAATTTGGAATCATTGGGTATAAGTTCTAAACATATAACCTAGGAACACTTCTGAAAAATATATAAAAATTGAAAAACATGTTTCCCACATATTGGTATGATAATTATTATTTCAAAACAACATACAGTTAGTAAACGATTAATTAAAATTAGCATTTAAGCAAAACATTGTCCAATGACACAAATGTTGACATAACAGCAATGAATATAAGTTACAAATATTAACACAACATCAATGAGTGAAAGTTACATCCCTACAATATCGTTAAAAATTACACCATCAATAACGACTCCAGGGTAATTAAGCAATGGCCAGATCCAAATTTGGTAGTATCTCCATGATGATCTACTTGAATATCTCTCTTATTTGCTTCCTAAAAAGCCTCAAGAAAATTTCAACACATCTTTATAGATTAAACTAAAACTCATTCAGGATTAAAATGTACCTATTTTCATGAAAAATAATTAGTTATACCGATTAAGAATGATCACACAGTCAACCTAAAAGCTACATATATTCTCATCTCCACTGTCGTCAGGCAAGTCATTCCAATGTTCCTGCAGATATGAAAAAGAGTTTGAAACTATCTACAATGCGTGGTGAAAAAATTCTAATATGCAAAACATGAAGAATTGAATCTATGACCAAACGATTCCATATCATAGGGGAAAAAGGTTATATAATCAAGTGAAAAAAACTTAAGACACCATACTTGATGAAAGTGTATATAATGCTTGTTGCACAGAAATTATGGGTGAGAATCTTGGTTCTTTAGTGTCCTTATAAATTTATTTCAATTGCACTGCAAATTTCAATATTCAAATTAAGTATATTTTGAAAGAAAAATTAAATGAATACAATGTAACTTATTATTTGATTGACCTAATAATGAGTATATTGGATTTTTCGTGTGAAGTTTTTAAACAAATAAATTTACTCGTCTTTTTTTTAGTTTCATACTATAACAAATATATTAATTCTTTCATAGTAGTAATCCATCTATCACTATTCTCAGCCCCCGTGATTGCTTACACCGTTTCTTTGGGGAGATATTCCTAACGAGATTTTATTCATTTTCTATCAGGTTCAATATACAATCAGCATCTTTACATTTTTTATTTCTTCTTTTTAGTCCACTTTTCCTTCCTTCCCCCTACCCTTTCTTTCAGGATTTATAAATTTACAAAGCACATAGAATGTATTTATTTTTTGAGTTATGATAATGTGTTCATTGTTAACCTTTCGTGGGTCAGGCAGTGAGCAATAGTTTGCACCAAATGCTTAAGCAGAAATATAAACTATATAACTATAAGAATTAAACATTTGCACATCACCTTCGAGATAAAATGCCCATGTCTCTTGGTCTATTCGTATTGCTTCTTATTTATCATGACAATGCTTTCAAACCCACTCTTCTTTATTAGATTTGAGGCCTCACAATTTCTATTTGCCACAAGTTAATGGCCATGATTTAATGTGACAAAATGGATGGCTGAAATGTTGCCATATGGACAGAATTTGAATTGAAAAAATGTCAAACCGAGGTGCATTTGGAGGGAAAATTAGTTACACCAAAATGCTAAGGACTTACATTAAAATGCTAAAGAATTACATCATTCTCAACTTGTGGGAAATGGCACAAGGCCAAATTGTGAAGCCCCATGTCCCACTTGATCGAGTGAAACACCAATCATTTGGAAGATAATAAGTAAAATTATCCCAAATAGAAAAGCATGTTAACAAGAAACATAGCCCAAAGAGAAGAGGGCACAGGTACACAGTAGAGGGGGGATGGAGAGATAACTCCACAATCATGCATTTGATTGTCATTAAAAAAAGTAAATGTATGTAGTTGTTGAAGTCTGACTTGCTTTCAAAATTAAAATCATAGTTGTTGTACGTGATTTAATTTGGAGGTTCTAAGCAAGAAAAGTTTAAAATTACCAAGAATCATATCATACATCAATCAGAAAACACCTTTAACAACATTGAAATATATTATAGCTACTCATATCACATTGTCATAATAAATGAGACCTGAAGAACTCTTTGCATAGAAGAAATCCAGAAGTCCAACCAATGTAAACAAGTCTGCCATTCCCAATCATGGTTTGAAGACTCGGCCGAATCGTCATCGGAACGAAGGACTCCGGTCCAATACCGTTTCGATTTTATTCAGAGACGGGAGACTCGCCGAGAACTCACTCGGACTTGGTCAACTCGGACCGAGTTATCTCCGAGTCGAAGAAAAACGGCTGATTTCTCTGTCGATCTTGCCGGGTCAATCCGGACCAAAAAAACAAAATGATTAAAAATGAAAAAAAACACAGGCCAAAAACCTACATTACTCCAGTAGGATCCATCGAAAACAAGTTCAGGACTCGTTGGTCTTCTGGTGGCTGTGACGATGAACTGCGTCGTTAAGTTTTTTAGGGATGAAGAGCAGAGAATTTGGACAGCCTCTCATGTTTATCAAATTCCAATCTTTCGGAAGTTGGAAGAGAATAAGAAGCCGGTGATCCAAGATTATAGTTGCTGCAGTCCATTTGAGAGTTTTGGGGAGATGATGAAGTTGTCGACGCTTTTGGAGAGAAATGGAATTTGAGAGGATGTTACGGCTTGGAAAATTGGAAAGATAGCAGTAGGGTGTGGAAAAAGTTTCTTTTACAATTATACCCTCAATTTTATGATAAAATTTTACAAACATCCTAAACATTTAGTCAAATATATTATTCTGCTCAACATTTATATTTTCATTCTAGACTTACGTAAATTAATAAAAATTATATGTGTGTGTACATGTATATAAAATTTTTAACAGATGCCAAATTGTTAATTTTCCAAAATATAAAAATTAATTGTACATGTGTGTGTATGTACGTGTGTATGTATTAATTCAACTTAATTAAGATTTTTAAATATACTTAACAAATGCCAAATTGTCAATCTTTTTAAATAAAATTATACACACACAGAGGATTTCGGTACTGAAGATAACCGATTTGGGGTTTGGGGGTTTAATGGTATGTGCTTTTTATTTGTCTGAGTTTTTCTTAGATTAGTTAAATTTTTTATTTTTTTCTAATTTTTGTTTAATTTAGTTTTTATTCTAGTTAATTAGTCTAGTTTATTAAGTTAACTTAGTCAATTAATGTAGTTTTTGTCTTAAATTGATATTTTCGTTTGCTTAGTTTTATCAGTAAAATAATACTTATATTTAAAACCTTAAACCTTACCTTTCTCTAGTATTATTAGTATTACATTAAAGACTTTTTATTTTATACAATTTTTAGAATAAAAATTTTTTCAAAATATGCATCTCACCGAAACCGCAACCGATACACTAAAACCGATGTAGAGCAGTATGAGCCGCGACGGCGACGGCGACGGCGACTTTGAACCATGTTCCCAATATAGCATATTGGATGCCCAGCCAGAACACACTTATAGGCGAAGGGGCAAGTGAGTCAACCATGTTGTACTTAACGGCAACTGATTTCCTCCGGGTTTCAACAACTCCAGCGATTGCCATAGATACTTGCAGAAAGTACAAGTCCAACCCCAACTCGCTGCAGTTGGCGTATCCCTGTTGGAATTCCTGTGAGCTTCCGTGCTATCGGACTGAAAATACGCTCATATACTGGACTAGAATGAACAAAAAGAACAGGGAAATAAATGGAATTGAGGCTGCTGGCACTTTGAAGCCTCGGATGCTTCTGTCCATTGTGGTGCCTTGCTGGATCGACAAAGTTAGAAGCTGAGCCAAACATGTATTCATGAAGATAGTGCTTAAGATAATTGGGAGCATGCGGATCAGAATCTTTGTTTCTTCAACTTGTGTGACTGTACATATTCTCCAGGCTCCAGGAGCATTGGATGTGGTTGAATCTTCTGTAGTCCTAACAATTGCAGCCCGATCCAAAAATCTGATAATGTTTGCTCAATTTGGTTAGTCATGAAGAAATTACATTGCAAAGTAAAAAACTTCTTGAAGTTGTGAAAATTGTCAACATACTTGAACTGATCAGTTCTCTCAAGAATTTCAATCTCATTTCCTTTTCCTGTTTCTTTGTCACGGATTTGCTGTAGCCCGTCTGCCAATTCTGGCATCGGAAGATTTCTATTTCGAATAGCAGCTACAAAAACCTGAATGAGAAATTCCAAATAGTACTTTGTTTAGAGTTAGATTAAAAAGTTTCAGTGGTTCATATACACTATGTTGCCAAGACAATTGCACTAATACCTGTGCAATACGAACAAATGGACTTCCTTTAGGGACATTATTTCGATAGCTTGATCTTCTCATGCATTAGGAACACGAGTCCCATAGTGACAGCAATAGTACAAACACCAAATGACCAATCCCATCCTCGATTTGCACTAATCCACACCAAAAAGTGACCCCAAGCATACCTCCAATAGTTAATGGAAAATAACAACCAGTTGAAGAAGCTTGCACGTTTAGGTGCCTCCTTGGGGTTCCTTTCATCAAATTGATCAGCTCCTAGCGATGGCAAAGGCTGCTTTTACTCCACTAGAGCCTAACGCGACCAAATAAAGACGTGCCAATAAGAATGCCTCTTGGCTGCTTGCTTGCTGCCTGACATTGACTCGTTTTGAGAATAGCATCTTTGCATGGAATTGGTCTTAGTTGTAGGAAGTGTGCTTGCACCGTTAGGAGAGCAAATCCCTGAAATGTGATTGCTCTGTTAATTAGGGGCGCAAATCCCTGAAAAGCTAAGGAAGAAAATTGGTGCGGCTAAAACAAAGAATCTACATACAGTACCGACAGCTTCAATGCATCCAAAGAGAATGGAAGTCTTGAATCTTGATAAGCAAGTATCGGAGATAAATCCTCCAAATAATGACAGTAAAAAGGCTGTCCCCATGAAGTTTGTGTGTGTAGTAGGCCGATTTTGTCAAGCTGAAGTTCATGAAACCGAAGAAGCTAAGTGATTATGCTCGCGCCATTTGATAAAAATGCCATATTCTCTAGTGCTGCCATTGCTACATATATAGCAAGACATGATTATTATCAATCAAAACTTGTAAAACTATTCCAGATTAGCCATTTTAGTAATAAACAATAAAAGATAAAAAATCCTGAAAAAATCAGTTTCTATATACTCATGGTTAGAAGCTGGAAGTTTACCATATACAAACAAGGAAGATCTACTTCCTCCAATCTTTGCTCGTTTCTTAGGCTTGAGTTTCAACATCCAAACAAATGGCCTGGATATTAACAAACTGAAAAAGTGTATCATGTTCAGAAAGTTTAGCTTTAATTTGTCTGTGCTGAAAATGGAAAAGAATCACAAACTTGCACCTATAGGTCTTTCATGACTCAATATCAATTGTTAGTGTGATGCATGGGCCAATTCTAAAGCCTCAAACAAAAGCTTACCATTTTGTATAGAGCTTCTTTAGCAGCTAGGCCTCAACTATAGGGACTGGAAATTGGCGTCTTTGAAGTCAATATGAGGTTTGGAGGAATTAAGATTTAGTCGGTTAATTATATAGAGGAATTACAGTTGCAATATACAAGTACTTGGTCATCAAGAAAATGACTAAATTGATACAAAAAGGAATCAAATCGGCATCTATGCAATTGGGGAGAAAAAAAATTGAAGTATTGGAGGTTCTTTTGTTTTTTATGATTGGAATTAATTTCATTCCCTTCCTATGTTAATTGTGAAACGTGCTTCCTTTGAATTTAATAGTTTACATTAGCTATCATATTTGCATATGACCATAGACCAAGTTGGATGGACGAAAATGATATTGCCAATTACTGTTCTTTTTAAGTCCAGCCGCCAACATTTGAGGTACCTCAGGATGGCTAAGAGCCGGTGTTCTTCCTGAGCAACTGCGTTGGTTAAGTGGTACGCTTGATTATCTAGGACAATCACTTCCTTGCTTAGGGAACCATAATTAAGAATAAAATACAGCCATGTAAAGTTCAATTGTTAGCTACCGGATTAATGATAAGATTTGCAGAGTTGTTTCATAAATGTGACATAGACAAATGTTCCGCTTTTCCCTGTCCATAAATAAATAGCCCTCTTTGTTTGGCAAAATTGGAACTTTTCATGAAACAAAGCCCTTAAATATTGAACCTGTTTTGATGTTTTATAAATCCCACTTTGAGCTAAACATAACCACACAAGAGATGATTTTATTGGATTTCTTTTTCTGCTATAACTTCGACAAGCTACTGAGCATTCATTCATGTGATGTTGGTATGAGGTTTGCCCTTGTCTCTCCTACAATTTGATTAATGCACACAAGTTCCAGTTTAAATGACTTTTCAGTTTTCAAGAATCTGAATAAAAAGAAACTGTCGTCAAATTAAGGTTGTCTAGTCTTTAGACCAAATAAATTTCCAAAATTTTTGTTAAAGACATTGCAAAATTATTAGTCGTGTGACTTTTGGCTTGTCTGCAGGATACTCCAAAATTATTTGTCGTGTGACTTTTGGCTTGTCTGCAGGATATTCAATCATTTACTTATAAAAAACATAAAAATAAAAAGCAAAAACAAAAGAGATAGACATAAATCAGTTTTCAGAGTACCTTTAGTATTAATTTAAGTTCGTGTTCACACTCAATTAAAGGCATGCTGACGTGAGGGTCCGGATGCTTATTACATTCATATTTGCATGCCAAAAGATTTAACACTAAAAAAATAGTACTTGTACTACTTCTAGTTCTCCATCTACTGGTAATTAAGTTTGCAAACTAAGAAAAAAAAATCAAAATTCGATCCCTTCTTTCTTTAGAAGTAGTCATTAATTTCTTACCTTAAATTAGGGAAGATGCTCACTTTTTCGCGAAATTCATTATTTTTTAGATTAAATTTAGTGCATTGTTCCTTCAACTAGTCAATGTACCGGTAGCTTGTGGCTATATATTTGCTAATTTGCCCACCATCCCCATCTCCCGAACTCTGCAAAAGCATCAGTTGAGGTGTTCATCCTACTTGGTTGACAAAATACTTTTAAGTAATTCTTTAGATGGTCCTAGAAATAAATTGCTAGACGTATACATTTTCTACAATCAGGTCTACGAACTATTGTTCTGATCACTGAATGTTTACAGCCATCAATATCACGAGTACATACTTTATGGAACCCAAGACGTGTGCTAATGGACTTAGAATTTGCATAATCAAAATTCTTCATCATCATCCCTTTATTATCAAATTGGAATAAAAAAAAAGGAGAATTTGGGAGAGGGAATTAAAAAAAAAAAGAATGTAGTTTTCGGCAGGCTGAAGGCTAAAACAGACTAGAGCTCTTAAAATAATATAGCCAAGCATCTTTGTTTAAAGATATAAATCAAGGACATGAATAATCATTACTCCTTGAAACTTGAAAGTAGCCTTTTGGCATATTGTAGTTTGTTCCTCCGTGTAATGGAACTCAATAAACATTTAAAACTGAATATTCTTTTGCCTTTTTTTGTTTTTCTTGCTTAAGGCTACAAACGTTTACCTTGTCATCTTCTTTTCGTCGATTTCTTGCACTGCTGCCATTTTTTTAACCAATGATTATATTGCACAGTAGGGTATAAAAAATGGAATAATGGTCGCCAAATACTAGCACTTATTTGCTGGATGATATGATCTAGAAGAGTTAGGAGACAAGATTTGTATAATTATACCAGAGGAAGACACACAAAAGAGACCATTAAAAGAACAAAATAGCAATTTCATTGGAGGCGTGACTTATCCTATCAACAAAACCACCCCTTAGTCCTATTCTTGGTATGCAAGCAGAGGATTGTCAGTTTCTCGTTTTCTATTTTTATGGCTCAAATAAAAGAGTGGGGTGGCCTTATGGTCATGAAGAGTGGAGATAAGAAGAGACTTTATGTTCGACAAACATGCTTGGCCTCGTTTGGTTGGCTAGGAATCTAAGTTGGAAAGTAATCTGAATCTAAATTTTTAAATTCTTGTGTTTGGTTCATTTTTTAACTTGCTTGGAAAGTAAAAACTTTCCTACAACCAAGGAAAATAGTGGTTGAATACTAGGATTCTAAATCCTCATCTATGGTTGGTATTCTGATTACTTTCCTTGGGAATTTAATTAAAAAGATGCTCAGACATTTTAATCCTCTCTTTCTCTTCAAGACAGAATAATATCTTTCTCCTCCAACATCGTAAACCTCCATATTCCCAAATTCCACCCAAATCCCTCCTTTATCACCTCTGAGATCTTCTCATACATCTCTTCCAATTACATAAATCTCCACACTCGCAAATTCCATCTCAATTCCATAACTCCCACATCCCCTCTGACATCTTCACACATCATCACTGTGCATATTTCAGGCTAGTAACAAGTTTTATATTTTTCTTGTGATTTTTTAAAATTTTTTTTTATTGGTTTGTTTATATTTAGTTACTTGTGTATTTTGTTTAGATTTAGGGTTTAAAATTATCATTTTTAATGGTGGTTATTGTTAACGAAAGTACAGAAATTTATAACGAAAATATAGATGACTTTGAGGCGTGAAAATCACTGTCCTTAAGGTGTTATTTGCCCCTTATCGTTAACAGGCAAATTACCTCTAGGATTCAACAAAGTCAGATTAACACACAAATCGCTAAGTTAGAAGAGTTCTATTCAGTTTAGATATTTAAAGACAACGACAACCTTTTGTCTGAAAGGTTGTGTCTTAATGAAGGGGCACTGACAATTTAAATAACTGTCTGATTAATTAAAAAAAATATTAATTAATTAATCGAAATTAACCAATTAATTTCCAAGCCCCAAGGTGCCCAAGTGCCCTTGTCAAGATTATAAATTATTAAATTTTCAATTGTATTCTTTATGAATAAATCCAATTGAAAATTTGCCTTCCCACCAAAATTTCCCTCCAAACCAAAGTTGGAATTAAATTTATTAAGGGAAGAAGACAAGGATCTATAAGGACATTGGTTTTCTTATTGTCTTCCAATGTGGGACAAATGCCCAAAGCTTTACATTACAAACTACTCTAACAATCCCCCACTTAGTTTGTAATGTAATCTAACTTAGCATTAATATGATTTT
>JAMWEH010000780.1:0-23130 GCA_024721245.1 Mitragyna speciosa | reverse complement strand
GCATAAGGTTTATCTCTACTATTCTTTGTATCCTTACATGTTTTCCCTATATTACTTTCTGTCTGGCGTTCTTATTTGGCATTACGCTGGAAATTTGTTGTAAAATGAAATTACTTGATTGCTATTATGCTATGTAGAAGTATGGCTGAGCATAATACCGAGCTCCAATCAGCATCATAAATGCTTTGCCATTGAGTTGCATGGTAACATCATTGGTACAGAATAGTGCAAATAACAGTCCGAACAGTAGTCCTTGGGTTATAGCATAGCATATTCTTTGAGGAACTAGAAGCAACAATTGTCAGTGATAAGAACCTTTCGTAATGAGACTGAGATTGTGGGGCAAAGAGTAGCATCTGTGTGGCGAGTTCTTGGAAAGATCTGCAAATTAGTATCTACTCTCTACTGTCAGCATGGTATATCCAATCTTTCCTTCGTTGTGGGGTTGTGCCAGAAAGCCATAAGAAAACTCACAGGTTATTTTATAGATTTTTATCTCTCTGACAGAGTCTACAATCTCAATATCTTATATTCTTCGAAGCAAATATTGGAGGGTTTCTTGATTATTGTCTTCTCTGACAAGGGATAAATTATCTATAAGTGAAAACTAGCTATAATGCTTCTGTTGAAGTGCTTTCCCTCTGAGCATAGAGGAAAGAGGTGGCAGAAAAGGGAATAGAAACAAGCCTTTGAATCTTATATTTCCTTTCCTTTTAGAAGTAGGAGATAAAGAAAGGGAAGCAGCAAAATCTGATCTTGTCCAGGTATGGAAAATATAAAAGTGACTTCTTCCTTTCCTTTTCCTCTCATTTCAATAATCAATTCAGTCTTTCTTTTTCTTCCCTTCATGTCCATGGATCCTTTCACGGGACCAGATCTTATCTTTGTCATTTCCTTCCTTCAATCCAGACGCTCTTTCACAATTCATCTTACAACGAAAACATCTGTACTACAAGTAATAGTTTGAATGCCTTGAAAAGTATTGTGAAAATTTTCTGTTGATTTCGTTTCTCTTCTTTTTCCAAACAATCCATGTTGCACCTTGTCCTTGAGAGGTATAGTGACTTTCTCTGAGTTTCCTTCCTTATCTGTTTAAACAATCTGTTTTTTCCCTCTCTCTCTACATCTATAGACATCATTTCCTGTCTTTTCACGTTAGTTCTCGTTTTCTTGACCTTCTGTTCTACATTTTAGCATTCTGTCATCTAAATTTAATCCCTCTGCATAAAAAAAAGTTTCAAAATAGGTCCAGTTATAGCTCATACACGAAATCATGTACTGCTTTTAGCTAAATTTTACACAGTTGCTGAGAAAGCAATGCTCCATTGGACCATGCTGTCTGCAAACAGTCCCAACGAGATGTCCAAAAGACACTGGTGGTAGTGGCCACTACCACTTGAAAACAGCTTCTTGGCATGAAGCTTTTTAAAAAATCTGGCTATACTGATGCGATCAACCTTTGCATTTTTGTTCATCTATGATTAGTAGATTATATAATCCCCCTGGAGATGTATCCATATCTGCACGTTACCATGCTTATTTGATCACTAGCTAGTGCCTCTTTGTTTTATTTATATAACCATCAGTAGCTGGTTTTTTAGCCATTTATCCCCGGAGATTATTAAACTACAAAATTCAGTTAGTTTTGAGCTCTTATCAGTTAGTTGTCGGACTATTTCTTCTCCATGCCGATTCACAAATATAGTCCAGAAATAGCTGCATTAATATCATCTAGCATAAGAGAAATGAGATTGAAGCATGTCTGTACTAGTACCAACAGGGTAATTGTCAGCTGTGTTATACATATTGTTTCTCTAACAATAGAGAACCAGCTAACACGGTTGAACTCCGGATTCATGTTCTTTACGAGAGCACTAAAATAGAACAAATAAATTTAGCTGTTTATGTGACTACTAAATTATTACAAACAAATGAAGGTGGAAAGATGATCTGAAATGCCCGTAGCCAATACATAAACCGTCTCTCTGAATGCTTAGTGGACTAACTGAGGCTTTAGTGAGTTAGGTTTTGATAATCTCATTGCTTGGGTTTTGTAAGAGGAATGGTAAAGATCCTTGTCTTGGTCTGTCACCGACTCATAGCAGATGAGAAAATCTGTACAAAACTTCTGTTGCTACCACAATTTCCCATTATTGTTTAGACAATTTTCTCATCAAATGCCTGTCAAGACGTTATAAAGTTCTGTCACTTCAAACTCCACAGACCTCCTTCTCAATGTCTTCTATAAACTTCCCTTCAATCTTGACACTTTTGTACCACTTAGCACAGGCAATGTAGACCACGAGATCTATAATTGTTAAACCAGCCAAGAGAAAGTAAAACCGGTCTAAATGACCGTTATTAAGGTTAACTGGGATCCAACCAGGCATATCATCTCTGGTAGATATTTTCATGACTATGCTCACCAGCAAGCTGCTAACATAGTTCCCCAGAGAAATTGATGTCATGCAAAGTGCACTGCCAAAGCTTTTAAGTCCATCAGGCGCTTGATGGTTGAAGAACTCCAGCTGACCTACATACATAAAAACTTCTGAAGCGCCTATCAGAGCATATTGAGGCACCTGCCATAAGATGCTTAGTGAACTTGAGCCTTCGCAATTTCTGCAATCTATACTAGCATATTTGCGCCTATAATTCTCCACAATTCCTGCTGAAAGCATTGCCATTACTGCTATTACGAGTCCAACACCCATTCTTTGAAGCTCTGTGAGCCCTTTAGAGTCCTTGGTCTTGGTGAGACCCTTTGAATTCTTAATCCTACTCACAAGTGGATCGAGGACTCGCCTGTAGAAAAATATGAAAACTGCCACACTAAGTATGTCAAAGCTAGACATGCTTGCGGCAGGGATTTGGAAGTTCAAAATTTTTGTCCTCATGGCTGCACCTTGCTCGACAAATATGGAGGCCATCTGAGTAAATACCACTGAGTAAATTATAGTGCATAGCCAAATGGGCAGTAGTCTCAGGACGCACTTAACTTCCTCAACTTGAGAAATGGGGCAGAGACGCCACTGGTTATAGTCTCTGTGTTTCTCATTCTTGAAATCCGTTGAAGTAATGAATGCTGCTCTGTCCAAAAATCTGTGTCATAGAAAACAATCCTTAGCATTGATAAAACAAATTGTAGAAAGCTAGAAGCAGTCTTGTGGCTGGATTAGTTTCAATAAATCATGAACAAGTTTTTAAATAAACTTACTTGAAACCATGGGTATGGAGCATTTTCCTTGCACCAGTTATAGAATTTCCCTTTTCTTCCATTTCAAATAATTCATCATCACTTTGTGGCATCTCAACTCTCCACTTCCTTACTGCTGCTGCTATTACTTGTGAAAACCTGGAAATAGGGTTTCCACTGGGCCTGAAGTGTCTGTATCTTGTGGTGCCTGCAAGGAAGAGTACCAATGCTGCCAAGGCAGATGCAGTAGATACCCAAAAACCTAGTGCCCACATTCCTTCATCCTCAAAGTAGCTCAGTATGGTGTTAGAGAAGAGTGAACCAAGGTTCAAAGCCAGGTAGAAATAGCTGAAGAAGGCAACTTTGGAGTGTCCTTCAATTGGATCCTCTTCATCAAACTGATCAGCCCCAAATGTAGCAATATTTGGTTGGTACCCTCCATTTCCTAGTGCGACCAGGTAGATAGAGATATAAAATAGACCAATCACCCAATTTGAGTGTGGTGCACAGGCAGCTGTCTCATTCCCACAGCCTCTTGGTTTAAGCAAGAAAAGGTGAGTTGCTAGTGATAATGCTGCCAAACCCTGAGATAAAATATTGTAGATGCCATTAGATTGTACTAGTAAGTGGAGAGATTTTGCGTTTGAGACACATTAACATCAGATACTTACAATGACAAAGATGACCTGAAAGATGGCACAGGTTTTGTATCTTCCCCAGTAAGAGTCACTTAAGAAAGCACCAACCAGAGAGAAGATGTAAACAGTTCCAGTCCATTTGCTCACATTATTGGCAGCATCAGCATTATTTTGTTGCAGGACTCTTGTCAGGAACAGAACCAAGTTGACCCCCACACCAAAGAATGCCAGTGTAGCCAGACCTTGGTTCACTGGGCAATTCATTGAGCAAAACATAATTGTAAATGGGTTAGAGCCTTAATATGCTGTTTGAAGTCTTGGAGAAATGTTACATATGCTTATATCATCTTCAAGTACATCATAATTTCGCTGAAAATGCAGACCATGAAAATTTTTGTGCTAAATAATTAGTTCCTTTGTGCTAATGCTGCAAAGATGAAATTCTTGATCATAAATGACTTGCCTTGCATTTTTGTATGATGTTCATATTTACTAAAGTGGTCGAGCTGCTTTTCCAGGCCAAGTTTTAATAACCATTTGGAAATTGGAGAACTATCTTTAAGAAATATTTGAAATATGCATCTAAATTTCCTTCTTTCGTACTATTCTTGAATGGAAGGATCAGCAGTCCACTTCCAAAATAAGAAAGAGAGATGAGTGATTTTTTAATGGACATATCGACTTTCAGAGGAACTTCGCGCTATTAGATTTATTAGAAGTTAAATTTTGAAGGCTTAATGATATATAACAGTTGCAAGTAAATTGACGTTGCTGCTGTTAGTTTTGATTGAAGCATCTCAGCATGTGCATGTGCATGTGCATGATGGATGGAATGCTGGTTTATGATGTAAAGCTTTACAATGACAAACGAAAAATAGCTGTCATTAATTATTCATGTGCAGCGTAGAACTTCTTATGCAAATCGGGAAGCATATTTGACTGCATGCTCCTAAAGTAGCAGAAAGGAGCACCAGGAATGCTGTCTTTACAATTTAGAACCAACCTTTGGAGTTCACTAGGACATAAAACTGGCCGTTTTGTTCAACAGTTCTGTGCATTCCTAGAAAAAGGGTCTCTCTGTTTTCTTTTCCTCAGCATATTTGTAGAGTAGTTCACTTCAAAGTCACTAAACACCTAAGTGATGCTAATACAGAATCCCACTTTGCCTCAAAACCTGTTAGGTCAATGGCAGTCTCAAACTTGTCTAACATACTCTAGGTCCAGGCTGTATTGTCGTTTGTCTTGACTGGTAAAAGTTTTTTTTTATCTTATGTAATGATTGGCTGGCTATTCAATCGAATCCAATTCAATTCATTTCATCCGTGAAAAGCCATCTTTTTCTCGGATTGATTATTTCAGAACAAGGGTTTATCCGTTTGAAGAAAGGAAGGGTCCAACTCCAAAGAGATCCGGAGTAAAAAGAAATATGCATTGAGCAAACCTATAAGCATAAAATGAACTATATTCTAACAGAGAAGATGAAACAAGTTATCTATCAAGTATGATATCACACACACACACACACATATATATATTCGAATATCTACTCAATAAAGTATCTATCACCAACTATTCCAAAAACAGTTAAGATGACAATTTCCTAATTCATTCGTTACTTTAGTGGTTCAGCCATGGATCAGCTCATTTTTACACGTAACTTTCAGTGAGTCTGAGTTTTTGTTTTGTTTTTGGTTGTGTGTGGGGCTGTAAGTCTTGGAGGGTTCAAGAACTGTAAGAGTGAACATCAGTGATAAAATGGAAAGAACAAAAGAAAATGCTGTCATCAAATAAAATTAGTTGTCATCAATATTCAACTAAAGAAAATCCAGCTCATTCTTAAGAGGACCCATCCTACAAGCAAAGTTGACTGCAATGACAAGCGGCAGAAACCACGTCATGCACAGAGTTTGAGTGGAAACGTACGTGTCAAGGAAGTCTTCTACTTGTACTCAAACTTGCATTTCTGCATGCGTTCCACATTTCTCTCTTTTTCTATGTCGTGTGGAAGATGGTTTTGGCAGTTCCGAATTCCAGCAAAAAAATAAAATTTCACGCAGGTTACTTTTACTTCTTTAGTGTGTTTTCTATTGCTGGATTTCTCAAAGGATCCACTCTTCTAACAAGAAACATTTGATACTTGGATTTGGCTCCTTCTTCACTGGGTAAAAGTTACACGTTCTACATGTACACTTGTCATTTTCCAAGATAGGGATGTCCATCTTCATTACTCCATTTCTAAACAACCTATTCCAAAAGTATTAAAAGTTTTGTTCACTCCATTAAAAGCAAATTAACTTCTTGCCCCATTGGAAATATCTCTTCCCTCTTCCTCTTCCTTCTCTCATTTTTCCTATCTATCTTTCTTAATTTTTTTTTTTGGGGGGGGGGGGGGGGGGGTTTAACTTATATGGGTGACTGCCTTTTTCTACTGTTTGAAGGGATGGTTAGGTACTAAGCTGAAAAGACACGGGATCGTTTATCAGTGTGACAAGTTAAGGTTTTTGAGAGTAAAGAGGATGCCCAATTGAAATGTTTCAAGCTCATTTATATCGCTGAAAGGGTAAAAGAAAATAAAAATATTTGTTACCAGTGGAAGATCCAATTAAACAGTTTCTTTTGGTATGTGGATGGACCTAAAAGTCAGTACTTATTTTTTTTTCGGGTATCATGACCTTTGTGTTGATTTTGAGGCGGCGGTCACTTGGTCACAAGTCACCACTTAGAACCGGAAGAGCCCACCTCAAAAGTAAATCTAAAACCAAAAAATATAAATACAGCAGTAGTACAAAAGCAGATGAAAGACAATTCTACAATATCAAGAAGTGTGCATTTTCTTTAAAGCTAGAAATAAACACAGTAGCATATCTTATACTAAAAGCAGATAAGCAGAAGACAATATCACAATATTTTTTTTCACCAAAAACAAGAAAGATTTGGATCATGGGGCTTTTGAGCTTACAGAGGATGATAATTCCAGCAAACCATTTTCCAGTTTTCTCACGGATTGCTGGCCTGCCATGCATATCTACAGTTCCATCAAGAGTGTACTCATCTTGATCTCCTTTCAAATTGTCCTGAAAATATCAGTCCATGCATGTAATGAATCAGTAATTTTTCTTCTTGCATGTGGATCAAATATTGTGTACAACCAATCCATTGATCAAATGAGGCTCCATAGAGAAAGTGATTGTATTGTGCAACACATTTATTTGTGTGTTTGTGTGTGTATTCGTAGTGTATTGTGATTCTTTTAGTTCTTGTTTTATCTTGGAAATGGTGAGGAATGAAGAAGATGGAAGAGTGATGATCATGACTGACCTCTTTGGAGATTTGAAAGGAAGCCATTGATGAGGAAGTAGGAAAATTTGGTAGCTAGAGTACTAGTTGATGGAAGAGAGAAATTAGTTGGTATTGGGAGATGAAGAAACTAGAAGATAGGAAAGTTTGGGATTAAAGGAAAGATGGGAGGAGTGGTGTATATATAGAAGTTGAGGGAAGAAATGGACGGTAGAGATGGGGTGATGAAAAATGGGAAGACATCCAGATTGCCAGAATTCTACAATATGTTATGTTTATGTGCTAGTTGTTTGGCTATAGAAAAGGATGGGAGTTTTTCTTGTATAATTGTGTCCTTTGAAATGTTTATATTGTCTCTCATTTGGTTGGTCAGATTTTCAAATAGACAGTCCAATATTAAGTCTTGGCTGAGGTTTTTGTGAGTTTTGGATAAAAGAAAGAGGTTTATGACACTGACAATTTAGAGGGGCCTTTAGCCACTTTGAGGCTGAGGTTCAATTGACCAATTTGTTCTAAGAAAAAACAAAATAAAGGAATAAGGGTTATTCTTTATCCTTTTTCTTCTTTGACAGGATTATTTTGATATTTTATTTTTAATTCTACAGATGTTCAAGAAATCACAAGTCTCATGGCATGGGCTGATATTTGTGCTCCTTAATTTACCTAAGCTTTACTCTGGTCCTTAAAATTAATTTATATGCAAAAAGTGTTAAATTGAATAATAAGAAGTCATTTGTGAATCAATATTCATAAGCTATATATGGTGTACATATAGCTAATTATTGAAGTGGGTATATATAAGAAGAATAATCTTTAGGTGATGTCTAGTTATTTTGATGTTTTTTCAAAAGCATTCTAGAATGCTGATAAGTCAAAGAAAGCTAGGTAATGTGCTTGCATATAATGCATGCCCAACATTGCGTGAAAAGATTTTGATCATGAGTATAATCAAGGCAGGTAATCTCACCTCAAACAAGAATAAGAAGATGATTCTAGCCATTCATAATTGAAGTTATCTTACAGAATAAATGCATATATTATCATCATCTTGTGTGCTTTACTTTTCTGGCAACTTCTTTGAAATAGTTGGCCTATTATCAGAATTTAGCACAACTAAAATACCATAGAGTTATTTATTAGAAGTCTAGGTTTCCTTTCAAGAAAATTATTGTATCTTGTACTCCCTTGGTGGAGACAAGCATCTGAAACTAACATTTCTGGCCAAGTGAATGTTGAATAACTAGTAAATAATTCACAATCTTTAAGGATTTTATACCTCAATTTGCCATAATAATGTCTCCCACATATTCTAACTTGCTATATTCCCTATCTTATTCCTAGCCACAAAAAATATTTTTCGGACTCCCATTAGTTTAGCTGGTATGCCACTTTGTGAAAAAAATTTCATAATTAATTAGATAAAAATATGTAAATATGCTGGTTATGACAATCTTCATTTTTTCTTCAATAATTATTTTTTTTATCTTTCACACATCATATATTTGTACAAAACTACCAATTTTGTAATAACTATATCAATAAAGTTGATTAATCAACGTGTTAAGGTCATAATTAAAATCAGTTGTTAAATCATTTTCTTTGTAATTTACTTGTCCAGTCCTGTTTTAGGTATTCTCTGTATGTGAGGGATGAGGAATCCATATTTTTGCAGAATTTTTTTGTCATCAGACAAATCGAAAAAGAACATGTCCTAATTCTATGCTTAGGATTAAACTAAGTACCGTACTGTCGGATTGCCTCTTTTTAGACATGAAAAACAGTTAAAATTTGACTTGTTTGTCCAAGAGATCCACATTTTACTTTATTCTCCAAATTAGGAACAAAGAAGTTTAGAGAAAGGGAAAGAGGAGGAGGTGGGGGGGGGGGGGGGGGGAGATGCTGGGAAAACAAATGTTAGGTAAAGAGTAAAGACTGCATTGATTGTAATTTGTCAGCTGTTCTGAGTTGAGTTCCATTTATTCAAATAGTTAGTCATACACTAGAATTTGGGATCACTAGTTTGGTTTAGTGTTTTCAGTTCTTGAAATTCTTTAGGCCTGATGGCAACACATTAGTGTTTCATCCCATCAAGAATCTTGCCACCTCAAATGACTTTTGATTCTTAGTTAAAAAGCCAAACACCCACACCCACACCCCCCCCCCCCCACACACACACCCACCCACCCACCAGAAATTCAAAAAAGAAAAGATAAAATAGAAAATTGGAAGACCAGAGATTTGAAAAGCTTCATTATTTCATGTCATCCTAATTCAAGCTTTTCATCATATTTGCCAACACCTATCATGAGCTTTCGTTTTCCTTAATTATCTCCAAACCTCCATACATAGGAATTATGAGTTCCGAAAGAAGCATCAACATTCTGATCATGCTTCTCCAGGATGCGTACGTAGGGATCTTGTTTATTTTCTCCCAAAATAGTGGCAACTATCAATTGGCCTTTCTTAGGCCATTTTCCATTTTAATGATAAACTCGATTCCTGATCTAAATGAAGTCCCTCATTGTGTCCGAAAGTGTATAAGAACTATTGAAATTATTAACACCATCTGAATTTGTTGTACAACTAGTTTGATGTTCCTATTATTGTAAACGTTTAATTGGATATGCTTGGATTTCTTTTTTTTTTTTTTTTGTAAATCCGATTATATATATATATATATATATATATATATATATATATATATATATAACTAAAGAAAATATATCAGCTTACAATTTTGCAGCTAGAATTTGGCTGATCCACTAGTCCCGGTAGCTTGACTATACTAATTTATCTTTCTACATACCTATACAAAAATTGATTGATCAAATTCCCATACTACACCTAATTCCCAATTTTCTTACAATTTTTAACATGTTTTTGTCTACCTACAGCTGTGCATACAATCTGATATGCTTGGATTTATTATCCATTCTTCTTCAATTCATCAAAAAAAAAAAAAGCTATCTAATGGACAATAATTTGTTAATTCATGCAATAACCAGAGCAAAGACCTAGAGATTAACTAATTGTTTAGAAATGTGAGATCAGACCAAAAAGTTTGGAAAGAATTAAGCATAATCAAAACAAAAAATTTTGAGAGAAAAAAAAAACGGAATCAGCATAAATGAATCAAACTTGAATATATTGCTTTTCTTTGAACAATACAATAATCAACTAAAAAAGGAACTAAATAAACATATGATCATAATCAAATACCTTGTATCATATCGGTAACTGACTTCACTAACGCCTAGTCAACTAAATGCTTAACTAAACTATTGTAGAAAACAATTTTTTTTATGTACAATTAGATAGAATTTAAATGGAAAATTGAATATTGAAATTTTGAAATGCTTCATTTATCAACTTAGCATTCTAATTGATGCCCCTGATATCATGATATCATGTTGGCTAAAGTTTAACACAGACCTTCCATTTCCAGAACTCATTTCCAAAATAAAGCAAATATTTGTTACTTCGAAAAAGAGCAAAATTAATTGATCATAGGTTTTCAGACACGTTATTGTTATTGTTGTTGTTGTTAATAATAATAATAATAATAATAATATAATAATATTATTATTATTATTATTATTATTATTATTATTATTATTATTATTTTGGTGTCTCTCAGCTTAGAGTTGATCAATTGAATGTTTCATTGAATATATGCAACACTTTGGACACCAAATTTCAAGTGTCAGATACATGTAAAATCACTATTTTTCATAATGACTTGAAGCAAATCACTAAACAAAGTCTAGTGACGATCTCCTCCTAGAAACTAATATGTTACGACTCAGAATAAAAATTTCATTCACGAAATTTAAAACAAACAAATTCCATATTAGAATATGAAACTTCAAGCCGCCAGATTTGCTTCATTTTTTAGATTTATTCATTTATTTTGTGCCTATATTACTCTTGAGTTTGCTAATAAATATCAATTTATGATGGCAAATATTAACATAAATTTTTGGCTAGAAGATTGGTATATGCAATTCGATGGTGATAGGATACAATTTGGGCCCGCTTGATGCATTTATACTTGTTCACACAGTAGGATTGGGTGTGAAAAATATATCAGACCATGGAAAATTTTCTAGTGCTCTAAGTGATTGTTAGATAAAGTATAAGGCAATTGAATTGGACAGAAAACTTGAAAACAAAAAATCTCCTTTAGTGATTTACTGCATTCATTAATATGCCACAAGTTCATGCATCTTCTGTTCATGCCATAAAAGGAAGGGCAAGAATGAAAAGAAATTGCTTCTTTTAAAAAAAGAAAAGAAAAGAAAAAGTTTATAGGAATGTAGATGTGAAACATTTTGGCAACTTTTTATTCTACATAATATAATATGATAAACGAATAATGAAAGGTTTGAAGATAATTATAAGACAAACTTTTGAGGTCATATTAAGTCACTAGAATGGATTCTGATGAAGTAATAAATCATAAAGCACAAACAGTCACGTATCACTAACACAAACATACAGATATGAGATATGGCACACCAAGAAAATAAAGTACATTCGGAAGTTGAATCCATGAATACTCTTGGAGTTAAATCGTGCTTTCAATTTTGGGATAATTACATAAACCTCCCCTGAGGTTTCTGACAATTTCACTTGGCACCCCTTAAGTTTCAAAAATTACACAAACCTCCCTTACATTTATTGTTTTAGTAACAAGACCTCCCCTATCAACATAAGTTTTAAATGAAAATCCAATTTTGCCCTTCTTAATCTAAAAACCAAAAAAATATATATATATATTTTTTACCACTTGAACTACCGCCACCAACTTCATGAACACCGCCATTAGCAACCACAAAACAATCTCACCAACACCGGTACACCACTGCCAACTAATCAGGAAAATAAAAATAAAAAATTCATCTTGTTTTTACCACTTGAACAACAACCACTACCACCACCATATCACGCTAGCTCCATTTTTATCAGTTACCACCATCACAAGTAACCGTATTATAGAGGCAAAATTCATAAATATTCCCTAGCAAGACATCCAAATCTATTTACCCAAAACCAATTATATATTAGTAACTTTGTAACTTCCAAACCCTAAATTCATAAATCAATTTGCAAATAATAATAAGAATAATAAGTCAAGGGTTATTATAGTCATTTTAAGTGGCCAGGGGAGGTTAGTGTAATTTTTCAAACCTCAGGGGTGTGCTAGGTGTAATTGTCAGAAACCTCAGGGGAGGTTTCTGTAATTATCCCTTTAATTTTCTATTTAGATCCTCATAATCTGAAAGAATGACTCTTTGAACAATTGAAAGGTTTCATGATAAAATCTATTCTTTTTTTTTTCCTTTGGTTTTTAGAAATGATTAAAACAAGGCAAAAAGTCATGTAAGCAACTTAACACTCAGTATTATTTTATCTTTTATTTGTCACGAATGCAAGCTGTAAAACAATCTTGCTCAAAACAAATTAATCACTGTAGAGTCTTCTTGGACTATATTAAGTGGTTTTGGAGGTGACGTTTTACTAACTTGGCAATAACTGCATTGTTAAATACTTAGCAATTTGCCTTTTTTGCCCTATTTGCTGTTGCTTAGCAATACTGGAAAAATGGCACTGAGGATCTAAAATGAATTAGCAGTACTATTATCCTTTTGTGTCTCTATCCTAGCCGTATTGCTAAATGAAATCTTGATAGCAAAACCGAGTATGATGGATATACAAGAAAATGGCAAATCAATGTAGCTAGGGAAAAAAAACTTGAATCATATGGGATTGAGTATAAATCAAACGTACCTAGCTATGATCCGTTATGCACAAAGAGAGAAAAGGAAAAAAAAAAAAAACATATTTTTAGGGTTAACTACCCATGAATTTTTTGACAGGTTTGCTGAGTAAGCATGAACCTAATTTTGTGGCCATGTAGTGCCCAGCAGAAAACCCTTAGAGCTTTGAAAAAACTCATTTGAGTCAATAAAATCTTTTTGGATTTCTCTATTTAGTCTTTAACATTCCTCATCTAAAATATGGCTTACAAATTTTAGCTGATCAATTTGGCTAAATTCTTGATAGGGATTTAAAACCTAATTTGGTGAAAATAAACTTTCTAAAAAGCTTGTAGTTTTGAAGCATTCAAGATAAGATTTAGGATTCTGCATATTGAATTTCAGAAACCATCAAGGTGTGAAACGAAATAGCATCTATAATAGACATTAAATGCTGAATCTTATACTCCACATATTTTGAGTTTAAAGTGCTAAAAGAGATTGTCTACTCTCATGCAAGAAAACTAGCAAAATTATAACAAGCTTCGTCTTGTCTTTTCTTTTTTCTCTTACTGTTGAAATGATACATCCCTTCTTTGACAGGACCAATTCCTCTATATACTCGATTCTTTCAAGCTTAGGTCCCACAAAAACATTGGTGGATCGGTGAGGTCATTTTCATTTGATCAACCAAGCACCCAAGTGTCATCAATTTTGTCCCATTATATAGAGCAAACTAAGCATATTGGTGGTGTGTGCTACTTAATCATCACTAAAAAGTTGGCCAATTTTTCTTTCCAATTAAACAGCTAATTGGACACTTGATCAAATGAAAGCAACCCAGAAAATGTTTGTTACCAGATATGCTATCACTGCAATATTTTGTATGGACCCGCACATGCCCTTGCAAGGAAGACAAAGGTAAACAGATGTTCGACTAAAGATAAATAAGAGACAGCTTCCACTCGTGTGTGGCTAGGGGCGTCACCCACCATTACACGCAGATGCAGACAAGAGAAGAGAGTGATAAATTCATCTGTAAACATCATACATATGTTAGTACTCTAGGGCATAGCTTAGTGGCCAGGGATCCAACTATGACTGTTATGGGATTGATTACTATACGACTGATAGTCTTTCACCTTCCTTTTCCTCTTCTTTTGTCTTTTCGTGTAGGTTTTAAAGTCTTCGCTTAAAAAAAATTAATCTAAACAGTATTTTGATCTTGTTATTACCCGTTCAATTTTCGTTATGTGTAATTCTTAAATCGAAAAAAAAAAACTTACTTTTAAGAGTGTTTTGAATTTTTCATTACTCGTTCAATTTTCATTGTGTGCAATTCTTGATTAGCAAGTTTCTTGCTAGTTAGATCACGTCTTTCAAAGGGAATTGACTTCCCTTTGCAATTTTTTTTCCCTTTTGTTGTTGGATTTCTAGGGTTTTGCAACACGCAAAGGGCCTAATTTGAAGTTACATTTCCACTCGTATTTCAATTGAACTCACCTAATTGTGACTCTGAAATGCATTTACTCGTATTCATTCCGGTTTATAACTTATCATCTACAGTGAATTTCACAAGATCCACTTGGATTTTCTTACTCATAATACACTATACTGGCATAAAATACTAACCTGCCAAAAATTCAAAGATATAAAATTACAAAAATGCATATATACACGAACAATGTTATATTTGTGCAAAGGTCCCATCTAATGATCTGAGGCCATGCATTCAACAAGTTTAATATTAAATATTTGGGTAGCTCTCACTACTCAGATCCCACTTCTTTTTTTATTTTTTTCTCTAAAATGTCAGTGTCAGTTTGTTGCATTGAATTTTTTAAAGCAATTTGATTATATCAACCTGATTTGTCAGTCCTCCGATCGAGGCAGACAACGACCAGTTTTCTTCCATGTTCAGGAGCACACTGCGAAGGACTCATTGGTTGTTTTGTTTCTTGATGGTGGAACATCTAAAGATGCATATTTTTCTCTTCTAGCTGCAAGAATTTGTTAGGTCATTTTTTTTTTTCTTCTTTTACTTTTAACTTCAAAAAAGGTTCGAATCTCCATTCTTGCATCCTATAACAATCTTTATAGTTCTACCAAGTTATCACAAACGTAAACATCCATTATACCTAAGATAGCTAAGATTTTAGTTACTTCCTTTAATGGAGTATGAATAAGTTATCACAATCGTTGAGGCCTTTTTCCAATTCTAAATTGTCAAAATATACATTTAATTTTTTAAGCATGTTTAAATTTAAAAATTCTAAATTTGTTCAATAGCTCCAAAATTCTTTGAATCTGCATTATATTTTTCAAAATGTACAATGAATTTGAATAACTATATCATTGTTTTTTTTTATGATGGATAAATCTTAATAATCAATTGACAATTATAATTATCAAGTGTCTCGATCCTTGAGGCTTCTAATAATATACTGATGGGTCCTTGACATTTCAGTCGACTATAATATTGGGAATAAAGATTTCATTCCATGATTGTTGAAATCGAAAAGCAAAATATCATGCTCCTTTCATTTTTAATGGTTTATTATGTCATACTATTAGTTATGATGTTGGGATTCTAAAAAGCATTTCATCATATAAATCATTACACGCAATTGTGGGGATTAATGGTGTCGTGTGAACCACTATAAACAGCAGCCAGCCCCATTAGAATTTAATCTTTTTAACAAATTAATTAAAGACCACTAGTTTTTTTTCCTAGTCTAAAAGAAACTATTTAAACAAGTCATATCATTCCTTGCGTAACATAGATTATTTAAATCCAGGTTTTGTAGTGGATTTAGTGCTAAAATTGCGCGTGCTTTGATTTAATCAGCAAACCTTATTTTGTTCATCCATAAAGGAGGCAAAGTGACCATAATTTCTTTGTATTCTTTAGCATTTGCCTTGTCTTGTAGTAAACTTTCTTAGAGAAATGAAGACTCTGAGGACATTTGTTTAATTGAATAATCAATCTTTTCAGTTAGGTCATGAAGCTTAAAAGTAGGCAACCTCTCAAAATTCTTTTTTTTTTTAATACCTTTTTTAGTTGACAAAAACAATCATTTTGTACTCAAGAATTCTGCACAATTTTTACTAGTAGCATGAAAAATGATGCAAAATCTTCAGCATTTCCATTTTACGAAGTTTGGTGAATTTTTAGACTTTCCCAACATGGCATCTGTACATCATGTTTAATCGATGCAAAAGATTAAAGGTCCACGGATAAAATGATTGCAGAAATTTAGGTCATGAAGTGATATTAATCAGGGTTATATTATAATAGCAAAGATTATTGTTTTATTATTTGTTCATTATACTGAGGAGAATGTAAAACAACTCATAATAGGTACAGTAAGTTATTAGGCTTGTGTTGGTCTTTCAAACCTACTTAGGTTCTAGATTGTGAGGATTGAATAGTGGATCAAGCTATTAAAATATTATAGTTCTTCTCTAGAGGTCGGGTTCGATTCCTATCCACCCCTTCTAAAAGATCCCTTGTAATAAAATAGACTCTCAAAAAAAAAAAAAAAAAAAAAGATCGTGTTCTAATCAATGTATAATTGCTTTCCGAAGATGAACTGTATTTTTTCGTTAATATTGTTAAATACTGTCAGTAATTTGTTCTTACGCTATCTTATAGTTAGTATAATCCTATTTTTTTTCTCATTGTTTTCGGTAGATTGTAGCATCCCTGAAGGTTACAGCTACTAGCACTTGAAATTAATAGATCAAGGCCAAAGAAAGTTAGATCAGTTGAATTAACTCAGTTTTAGAGTGTGTTTGGTAAGCATGTTCATTATTACCTAATGCTCCTTTCAGTTCATAATGTTCAACGCATTAAGAAGATTTTCTATGAGACGTTCTTGATCATTGCATCCAATTATTGTTAAAAAGTTAGATACGAGCCTCAAATTTTCTCTTCCTTTTCGCAATGAAAGGACATTGGTTTAGGTCAAGTCGGTCTATATAAGTGGAGATTAAGAAAATTCCACTACATCTGTATCAGTAATCTGTCTTTATAAACACTTTGGTAATTAATCAATTGACTAGATAGTCATTTAATGTTTGTTATCTTCAATGCATACTTAAAAATTCTTGTGCCTCTCGTCTCCAAACATTTTCAAGTTTTATAGGCTTTTATGCCATATATTGTCTCATTTGGTTTTTTCAGATTCTAAAATAAGTTTACTGTGCAAAACTTCTTATAATTTTAACGGGTGTTGAGTGTTTTTAAGTCTTATAGTATGTTGATTAAAAAAAAAATCTTATAGTATGTTGATAATTTTGTTATTCAGTATTCCGTTGAGTGAATCTTTAATTTCTTTTTAACATGACAAATTTGAATGAAAAAGATTGAGGGGTTAAAAAACCCCCTCGAATAGTAAGTCTAAAATGGTCAAGTGCAGCTAATCCTTTGTTACACGAGTCGAAGTAAATGATGAGCTAAAACCCTTCTTTAGTTCTTCTTAGAACTTTGCTAACCAAACTTGAAATCAATCACACAAACTGTAATTATACATGAGTAAAACTTGATAAAGAATAATTTTTAACGGATTAATCTTTACTACCTTGACCATGTAAATTTTTTTTATATATTAGTAAATATGGATGCATACAGTTCGTTTAGGAAGAAAGATTTGAGGAGAAAAGAAAGGAATTGAAAAGATTTTATTGTTTGAGAGTTAGAGTGAAAAAAAGAAGAAAAAAGAGGAGTTTGGAAAGGATACCATTGTTTGGGAGTTAGGAAGAGGAAAAGAAAAAGAATTGGGAAGAAAATTCTTCTCATTCTTACTTTAAAAACTTTCTACCCAAAATTGCACAGAAAGCAAAGGAAAGGAAAGGAAAGATCCCCTTTTCCTTCTTTTCTTTTACTTTCTTTTCTTTTCATCTGGTCCTTCTCTTTTTTTTCTTTCTATTATAAATTCCGAAACTTACTGTTAAAGATTAATATATAACTACTTAAAGAAAGAACTAACTAAAATTTCTTGTGTGTATTTTCCTTTTTATAGCAATGCTGGGTACTATTAGCAATTTTGGATTGGGCCGACATTCAAATTAGCAATTATGATGGTCCATTTGCAGCACAGCCAAAGCAAGAATTCTTAGCAAACCAGTATCAATTATGATGCTGAATTTTGCTAGTCTTCTTTTCTTCATTTATTAATATTAGTCTTCTCAATTTCTATGCATGATTTAGCAATTAACATTGTGCTTGCCAAGCATATTTGGTCCATATAAGAAAGCCAGTAGGAGCAAAACTCGTGATTCGAAAAAATAATATTGTAGCATTTTTTGAATCGTGAAGTTTGGCAAATAAAAATATGATTATAAAAAATAAAGAGATGATTGAAAAATAATTTTTAGATAAAATTTCAAAACAAATTTTTAAAAATTCGGTTATCCAAACAAATTTTGTGTTTGATTTAGATAACAAAAGGCCATTGAACTTTAATAAATTACTCAAATTGGTGGAAATTGAAGCCTATAAATGGCTTCCATTAATTCATCCTAGAAAGCTTTTTAAATTAGATTATGATAATAGACAGTAAAACAATAAGTAGAGCTCATTTAGCATCTTAATTTACACGAACAGTTCAAAGCTAAAAGGACGAAGATTTCGGAATACAAAAAATAAACGCTGGGTGCGTTAATGTTGCCAATGTATATATTAAATAAATATGTAAATATATATACACACATACACACCAAGGGGTATCATTCTATAATTTAAAGAAACTATAAGGAGCAGAACTGTTAATTCCCAAAATTAATACAATTAAATCTCATAATATTCCGGAGTTCTGATTATCTGCGGAAGAGTCGAGAAGTCGTTAAACAAAACTCTCATCCATCCATCCAACTGTCCGACCTATATATAAGCAGTTCGATATTCAGGAATTGAGAACTCATCATCAACGGTCACAACAGCCTCGTCGAGGTCTCTCTCTCTCTCTCTCTCTCTGCCCTTTTTTCTCTTTTCTTTTCTTTTTTTTTTTTTAAATTTGTTTCAGAATTGTTGCGTTTTCAATTTCCGATGTATCGTAACTGAAATCTATAATTGATCTGTTTCTGGATTTGTCTAAAATTAATTTGTTAAAGAGGTGAAGGAATTGATCAACTATTGACGGAATACTGAGAAATTGATTTTATTTAATAATTACCTGTTTTGAGAAAATTAATTATTAAGATAAGTTTGCCATAGTTTAGTGTTTGTTTAGATTGATGTTAAGGTTTGATCGTTAGTTGTATTTGTGAAGAAATAATGAGGAGTGTTGGGAATTAGGCTTTTGGGTTTGTGGAAAATTGAAATTATGATTGAGGGGGGTATTTTTTAATTGAGATTATTTTAGCCTATGAATATAAGTCAATCAATCCTGATATTGACCTTATTATTAGGTATGAAAAGCAGAAAAAAAGAAAAAGTTCTGAACTTTATTTTCTCGGATCATGATTGAGTGAAATCTGGGGAAACAAATGTGAAGTAAACCTGCTATTTGACTGTCAATTGAGGTTCCTAGTGATTTTTGAGCTTAATCGTTGAATTAATTATGTCCTTGCATTTTTAGGATGAATTTGTTGTATTGGTAAATGTGGGTTAATGTTGTTGAACTTAGTTGTTGAAGGATTATGTGCTTTTGTAATTGGAATGATTTTGTGTGGTGTTGAAATATGTGCTTTACCATCTTCAGAGGGTATTATTTTGTTCTTTTGGGGATGAGCCATTAGTTTTGCTCAGTGGAAGCCCAATATAAAGCTCCTCAGGAATATGATACTCTTTAATTGATTGTGAAAATCATCCTATAACTGGAAAATCTTTGATTGAGGATGAATTTATGGATACGGATAGAATGCTTGCCCATGTATGTACTGATGTTATGCATTGTACCCTACCAGGACGTATAGATGTCTACAATCGAGTCAAATAAGTGGTCTCAAATTAGGTGTGTCCTATTTTCATGAGCCTCAGAAGGGTTAATACAAGTCGATAAACTAGCATTGCTTTCAAAAAATTGTTCGACTGCTTGTGTTGGAGGATTGATACACTAGTGAAACATTTGATGTTTGTAAGGTATTGTCTTTCTTTATTGCCAATCCCATGACTTGATAAGGGCTGTTATTTTCCAAATGTCTCAGTATGGCTCACATGCTGCATATCCATGAACTAGATGCTACGTTTCCCAGTTTATTGTTTCCCTTTGCGGTTCTTATTTTGTTAGGCCAACTCTCAAGCATATTTTTCTTTCATGGATGCCTTGGATCACCTATATTGTGGTGTTTTCATTGTCAGGAATAGCATTTGCATTTTATGGATCCCAGTGCACTCGAAGAAAAGACTGCTTTGGAGGTAGCACGTGAATTGCTTATTGCTATCTCGTACTCAGTACCAGATACATTTCTTAGTTCAATTGCAGGGGAGACTTTGAACACTGTAGACGAAGTGGTGAAAAATAACGGTGACAGGACTGACGAATTTAGATCCAAACTGATCTCCATTTCTTATCTCCAGTCTCCTGATATTGGCAGTATAAGATGCAATGGGCATGTCTGAGGTTCTAATGGCAGCTTATGTAAGAAATGTTTCATAGTTGAAACAAATCATGTATTTTGGGCTTCTGTTTGTGTGGTCTATCAAAATAAAATATGATCTGTGCTTCTGCCGTTTGACATGTACAAAATGTGAACACAAAAGTTTGAACAATTATGCTTCTAAATTCCTGTAACAGAAAGCCCTTTTTCTTTTAAGAAAAGAACTGAAAAGCATTTGTTTGACAATGCTTTTCTTCCTGGCTTGCAAAATAAGATGTTCTATTGCTGAAATTGTTATAAATACCACTTTGATGATTATGGTCATATATGTATATGCATATGTATATATATATTTTCAATTATCATACACATGCCTGTCTGTCATGCTTTCCTGTTATTTTCTATTATAGTCTTCCCATCTGCGCTACTAAGGTATACAAATATTGTGAAACCCATTGGACATGATAAACCATTATTTGGCTTTATTGAGATAGTTGTTTTGCAATCTGAATATGTGACAGAGGTAATAACTCAACAAGGTAGTAAGGCGGTATTTCACACAGTTGATCCTGTTCAAAGGATGATAAAATTTTTCTTTTTCTGATGCACAATTATTTTTGACTCTCGCATCAATTCCAATCAACTACTTTGTGCTGGAGGTAAACTTAAATGAAAGACCGGAGTTAAATGATTTATCCAATTAACCATATCTCCTTTCCTGACATATGCCACCTTTTTCTGTACTTCTACTGTTTATTACACACACTAAATTTTTTGAAGCTGCAGATCCTTGATATTCTTCTATTACACCTGTTTTCTCCTCTTCCCAGCTAAAAGCAGTGCCATGAAATCTGCCGGTCTTTCATTCATGTGTAACATTTGCTTTCATGTCTTCAAACTTCAGAAGCATCACCTTCTCCCAATATGGACCAAATACCATGACACCTCCGAAATACTTGTCAAATGCCTCTTCAAGAAATAGAGGGCCAAAAGCTTTAGGCCTCAATTTAAATTGCATTTGCCAAAGAGAGACAAAATTATCACAGGGTATTACTGTAGATACAGATAACACGGCAGCTTCTCCTCTTGATGGATTCTGGCAAGAAGGAAAAGAAACATGAGTAGCAAAAAGTCTTGGAGATGGAAGATCAGAGAGGTCAGGGGCCTGGTTATTTGCTCGAGGACAGAACAAATATACGAGCATATCTGATAAGATGATATTACGATCATTGATATCCATGAGAGTTTTATGGCTTACAATTGCATCTACTGACGTTCTTAGCCAAATTGTGCCTGTTCTTGGTAAAGACGTTATAATCATGTGAATACATTTTGCTCTCAGTGTTTCTTGGCTGAGACTATACCTTGTAGTTTCTTAGCAAGAAACCGACAGCCCTTCAGGAATGTCAATCGCATACAAAATCTGTAGCCATGATTCTTACCATTCAAACATCTTCAAAGGCAATCATTCATTCTTGCAATTTGGAGGATTCAATAGGCTTAATTTACCACAAATTGGCATGGATTTCTTTCATTCAAGCAGCTATGAAGTGGTGTTCCAAGTTTCGTTCAAATTTAGAGGTAGATTATTCATGAATAATTGCACTTTGAAGGATGTTTTGGAGCTACTAATGAAGTACAAGCAGAGTTGGAAGGTTATGCACGCTTGGAGGAAGTTAGGAGCAATGGAATCCGCTTGGCGGATCGCAAGCAGAAAGGAGAAGTGGAGCTAGATGCTCCCGCAGCTGACTTACCCTGCTCGCGACTAGTGCATCGTACACTCAGCCGCTGGCTAAAAACAAACAAAAACAGTTGTCCTTCGCGGATGTCTTCGGCTGTTTAGCATAAGTTTTACAGAATTTCAATTTTTGCTGGTAGTTTCTTTATTCCATTGTAACTTTTTCAGAAAGTCTTCTTAGTACGGGTTTAGGTTATTTTTAGGAGTATGAAAAGCTTGTTCAACCCTCTTTTTAAACTACTTTTGCATTATTATTTTTGGGTAATCTATAAAATTACAAAATTTCTTGCAATCTTTGTTGTAATTTCTTCAGGAATTCGTTATTAAACTTGTTCCTCCATTATGTTTCCTTATCACCATCTTACTTGTAACATATTTTTTAAAGGAAATTCAACTGAGTTTTCGGAGGGGAGTGGAATTCAAAAGATTAAACCCCACCTCTAGTTCAAATAGTCCAATTTTACTGCATTAGATAGTAAGAATTTTATGCCATAAATGACATTGTAATAATCAATAAACAATAGAGATATTAGTATTTTACCTTATTGTTATTGACACGTTACTTGCTTCATATTTTGTTGTGCAATATGTAAAGAAGATAGAGTGTCAATAACAAAAATTGAAATGCCAATGTCGTCACTTTTTAATAAACCGTGAGTATTTTATTTTTTTATTTAGTTTAATTACTGCAAATTCTTCCCCCTATTCTCTTTTTTTTTTTTTTTTAAATGAGATGCCACTTGCCCACTGTAATAAAAGTTCTAGTCCTTTATTTTTTTTTTTTATAATTATGGTTCCTATTTTTCCAATTTTGAGAGAATGAAATATTGTAACGAAAGCAATGTCATCCTCAATAACGTTGTCGAATTTCTTTTTCTTTTTTTCTTTTTGTGGAAATTCAAGTTTTATGTTTTATATGCAACGTTTAAGGCATGACTCAGGCAAATATACAAATTTCCT
>JAMWEH010000865.1:0-32215 GCA_024721245.1 Mitragyna speciosa | reverse complement strand
TTTTATTGAAAAAAGTGTATTTTAAGAAAAAATGGTATTTTAAAAGAAAACAAGGCCGGGACTAAAAGTGCGACAAGTTTGGCCAACTAATTTTTGAAAAGGGTTTTATTTGAAAAAAAAATGGAGTCGCCACTTGGTACTGAGTTAGGGTGTACCAAGTCACCCGAAAAATCGTTTAACAAAAAAAAAATAAAATTTTAGAAAAATATTTTAAAACCCTTTTTCGACTCCGGTCTACGAAAAACGAGAGAAAAAGGTCCGGGAGTCACATTTGAAGAAAGGGAAGGCAAAGGCTTGCGCCTAAGGCACCCTTTCAACCTAGCCGAGCCTAGTTGCGAGGTTTAATCAAAATTTTCCTAAATTAACCCTAGATTCTATCGCGTTCGGATGTATCTAAATGAATGCAAATCCTAAGTCTAAATGTGGGTATCGGGAGGTCGGCATGTTCCGTCAAGGCTTGGTCGGAATTATCGCATTAATTGCGAAACCCGAGTCGAGACCTCGAGGGAGTCACGAGTTTTATGCAAAATGAAATGCAAAAAGAAAAGAAAATAATAATATATAGTAAGTGAAGAAAGAAGGTGGGTATGCAACATGACGGGTACGGGGGACTAATATCTCGTGACTGAATATTTCTACTCACGGAGGGGGGGAACGGCATGTACGCCACCGCTTCCCACGTGAGTAGACGACTATTTCTAGTCGAATCACACAAATGTCCTAATTTCTAAGTGAGATGCAACCTAGATGTCATGCATTTTAAAAATGTGTCAAAATAATAATAATAATAATAATAATAATAATAATAATAATAATAATAAATAAAATCATGCCAAATGGAAAGAAAACTAGAAGTGTGTGAAATGTGAAATGCACATGAATGCACCTAACACTAAAATGTCCTAAGGGTCTAGCGTTGGGCTAGCCCGTTCTAAAACATCCCACTAGCGTTGGACTAGCGGAAAAAGAATGAAGCCACAACTAGCGTTGGACTAGTGTGGTGACGGAAATACCATAAATCATGAATTAAATATTAAAGCATGAATTAAAAGCTAAATTAAACATATAAAACATATAAGATCACATAGGAGCACATAACACATAAGCATAATATTCTAGATGCAAAAATCCTAAGGAAAGCGGTAAAAGAAATAAACACATAAGCACGCAAAAGCAAATAAATCCTAACTATTACACCGGGGGGGCTTGATTTACAATTTAAAGGGGGAAATTAAGAATGCCCTATCTATTACATTTTCTATCTAATTACACAATTTTGCTAAAAATATGAGGAAAATAATCTAACTATTACATTGACTAGCTAAATACAAAAATATTACATTTTTATCAAATAATAAAGAAATAATAAGATTAAAAATGAAATCACGTGAAAGAAATAAATACGCAAAGAACATACTAAATAGGAAATATATGCATAAAAATCACGTAAGGCACATTGGAGCACGTAAAAGAAATTAATAAGTAATTAGGGATACCTCTTGAAGACTCGGTATTAGATGCTAACAAAATGAACACACGCATTAAAGGTACCACTATTTAGGAAATAAATCACAAAAAATATAACATTCTAACGAATTGAAAGTAAAATGCAAATTCTATTAAACTAAGTGCTTGAAAGCAAAAATGTAAACCTAAGGGGCTTAAGGGCAAAGTTAGAAACTCTAACTAATCAAGAAGCAAAGCTAAAAATTAAACCCAAAATTAAGATTAAAACTGTAAACTCCAAAAGTACAAATCAAAGTTCCAATTTATAGGGCGTAATTGACAAAAATAAAATTTAAAAGGATCACTCTATAAATTGAGCTCAATTGCATCACCTTGAAAGAAAAGTTGGAGCATACTAACACTTAAACAAAATCCAAGGACTCGAGTGCAATTATTGCTTTTATATTAAAACCCAAAAAAAGAAAATGTTCAGTTAGAGAAAATGAGATTTAAATTACACTTAAATGAACAAATTAACTAATTGAACTAGAAAACTAAAATTGAGTCAAGAATCAGAAAAAAGAAAAATACGGATAACAACATACTAAAAAAAAAACCTTTTCATTCCCAACTATCTATAAAAAGCAAGAAACAAAATAAATAAGCAAATTGAGAAAATAAATAAACGAATTAAGCCTAAAACTAAAAGAAAAAGTGTTTTCTCGGATATTTTTTTTCTTCCTGTTTGCCCATTTTCCTTTCTAGTTGCAGATTCTCTCTCTGTGACCTTTTCTTCTTTGCTGTTTATTTTTCTTTCTTTCTTCCTGGTTCTCTCTCACTCTCTGCCTTCATCTCTCTCTCTCGCATTCTTCTTCCACTTGATTTCTCTTCCTCCGTCTGCTCCTCTCTCTCGTCTCTTTCTGTCTCCTCTATTCTCTTTCTTTCTTCTCACTCTCAGTCTCTCTCTCTCTCTCTCTCTTTCCCCTCGTTCTTTCTTTCTCTCTTCTTCACCGAAATTTCCCCCTTTTTGATTTCTCTCTTTTCCACGCTTTCTGTTTCCTAATTTCTCTCTTAATCTCACTCAATTCTCTGTTTTTCTCCATCGCCTGGCTCTCCCCTGTTCTCTGATTCTCTCCCCCTTCTCTCTAGTTTTTCTCTTCAGTCGAGTTGTATAAAACCGAATTAATCTCCTTTCAAATTCCCTAAAACTGTGACTATGGTGCGGGGGCTATTCACTGGTGGTGATAGCAATTGGCGAGGGAGAAATTGCAGGGGATAATATGGTGATGATAGTCAAATTGTGGGGGGCTACGCTTGGCGGTGAGGCGTGGAGGAGACAGGGGAGGGGGCTGCAGATTGAATTGGTTGAGTGGGGTTTCTGTTTGATCTTGTCTTGCAGGTTGTGGGATGGCTAAGTGGGTAGTTGCAGCTACGTTGCTGTTGCTTTTTGTGATTTTAATTGTTGGTTTGTTGATTGTATTTTGCAGGTTGGGGCTGTGAAATAATGGTTCGATGGAAGATGGGGCTGACTGTGGTGGTAGTGTGGTGACGGATTCAGGGGTGGTTGGGGATGGTTTGTTGGTTGTTTGAGCTATCTTCAGTGGTTCAATTTTGGTGAATGCCTGGTGGTTCAATCGGTGGATGAGGAGCAGTTAGATTGGGCTGCTTGGCTATTGTGTCAGTGAGGTTGGCGTCGGTGATGTTAATTGTGTATGCGTGTGTGTAATTGTGGGTTTTCTGATGTTAATTGCGTGTGCCTGTGACATTGTCCTATGAATTTATTTACGCTGTATTATTGGTCATGAATTTGTGTGTGTGCGTGCTGTGCTATGGGGCTTGCAGGTTTGTGATTTTTATGGTTTGGAGCTGGGATTGTTTGATGGATTGATTGGGGGCTGAGTGTTGTGGTGTTGTATGTATATGGTTTGTGAGTTTTCTTTGCAGGTTTGGACTGGGCAGTGACTTCAGTGGTGTGGCTTTGGAATTGGGTAGCTGTGATGACTGGTGGAGGAGGGACGAATGTGGAGCTTAGAAGTTTGGAGGTTCACGGTGGTTTGTGGGTGGCAGTTTGACTGATGATGGTTGAAGGTGGTGGAGAAAGAAAAACTTGAGGATGATGGTGGTAGAAGAAATCTGCTGGTGGTGGTGAGGAGAGGCAGCAGACGACCAGAAGTTGAGATTGCAGTGGTTGATTGATGAGATTTGGGTTGTGGGTTGCAGATTGCTGGTAAAGACACGGTGGAGGTGGGGTGGGTTTTTTGATGTTCTGGGTTTGATTGAGAGAAAAAGAACGGTGAGGTGGTGGATGGTGATGGCAGAGAAGAAATTGACAGGGGAAGGATGGGAAGAAAACGGTGAAGAAGAAAGGGGAAGAACAAAAATCAAAACAATAATCCAGAACTAGATACAACGCCCAGAAAAGAAAAAAAATACAACCCCAAGAAGAAAATCCAAACAGAAACAAAAGAAAAGAAATTTTCCAGAATAGTTAAAAGAAGAAAATTTCTTCTGAACTACAAAATCACTGATTATATATCAATTAATGAAATACATAACAAATGAACAAAGTTTATAGAACTTACCTGGATTAATGAGTCATGAAACTTGAATGTTGATGACGACTGATGAACAGTTGAATGATCTTGGAAGAAGACAATGAATAGTGAACAAATTAGATGTGGCGGTTATGTGTGTATGTTTTTAGGTGTTTTGTGTGTGTTTTAATCTAGAAATCACAAAAGTAAAAATGTTTGTAGGGTTTTTAATTTTTTCCTCTTTTTTCTCTGCTGATTAAAGAGGGTATTTATAGCCCACTTGTCTTGTTGGCTAATTTTATTAAAAAAAAAGGTATTAAAAAAATGTTGTAAAATAACGGAAATGCCACCGGTATTAAAAAATGCTAATTTTATTAAAAAAATATTTTTTAACCCTAAAATTAAAAAGAATCTGAGAAAAATTTCTAAATTTTTAAAAATAATTCACAATAGATTTCAAAAATAAAACTAGAGCTCAAAACTGATAGAAACGCGTTCAGGGTGTAAAAATGACGATTTTGCCCCTGTATAACGAAAATACACAAAAAATAGATATTAGTCTAAAAAAATTATCAAAAATTAAAAGTAAGCTTAAAACATTAGAAAATGCCTTTTTGACTCAAAATTTGACAAAAAATGAATTTAAGCTGTAAAATGACGATTTTGCCCTTGGAAAATGAAAATTTGGAGAAAAATAGCTATTTACCTCAAAAAATGATCAAAAATTACAAATAATCTTAAAACACTAGAAAATGCATTTTTGACTCAAAATTGGTGAAAAATGAATTTAATTTGTAAAATAACGATTTTAGCCCTTGGGCAATAAAAATTCACAGAAAAAATAGTAATTGTCTCTAAAAAAATCAAAAAATTTAGAAACATGCTTAAAGAATTAGAAAAATAAATTTGGAACTTAAAATGAGCTAAAACTGGTACTCGCCAGGTGAAATTACCATTTTGCCCTTACGCTGGTAAAAATATAAAGAAGACCAATTAAACCCAGAAAAATCATAAGAAATTAACAAATTCACATAAAAGTAAAAATATGAATTTAAAACCCCCAAAAACTGATAGAAAAATATTTACAGATAAAATTACTATTTTGCCCCTCGAGATTATTGAAAATTTTAAAATTTGTCCCAAAAAGTGCAAACATGCCCCCCAATGTTTGAAAATAAATGGTGTGTCAAAATTTGGTGTCTATAATGATTTAAGGTGTTTTGTGTTTACACTTATTTATGTTATATTTATCCATATGGTATTTTTCTTTATTGTCTATACTTGTATTTCCATGTTACTTTGATAAAGTCCTTAGAATATTGACTGTGTATTAGAGATTGTAAGAGTTACAATTATGAGACTCTAATACATAAAGTCATATTCTTAAATATCCCTAGTTATAGTATTAATGAGATTGGACATCATTAATGCGGATAGACTAGCACATACTTTGCTTCTACTTATGGTAAGTAGTAGTTGATCTCATTGACTGTGGTGTGCGTGACACTTAAGCTAGTATGTGGATGCTTGTTTCAGAACAAGTTCATTGGATTGATTCGCCAAGAGTTTCAACTATAGTGCCAATGGTTGAACTTTTAATGGCAATGGTGTAAGTGATCCTTTGACTTGAGATTACCGTAGTATCTTGAGTGTGGATTGCTATACTTTGACTCTATTCCTTGGTGCCCGTAAAAGGGTAGCCCATAGGTTAGAGATTGGGTATAGTTTGAAGCATGGAAAGATAGTGAGTAATCAATATAGGATTCTCCACTCCTTAATAGGAGAGTATATTCCTTTATGGCCACTTGTTGAAAATATTAACTCATAAATCTTCTGCAGAAGTGATAGTATAACTTGGAAGTAGTTTTAAGGTTATACATCATGGGGAGTTATAATTCTGGAACAAGAAAATATAAATTAGTCATTTAATAGTATGCACTGTACTTTTAGACTAATTGGGATGTAGTGTGGTGAAAGGATATTAATTACACGGTAGCATTGTCATTGAAGGGTATGGTCTACCATATGACTTTCCTATTCACTTAGGTGGTCATGATGCATTGCTAGACGCCACTCATGATCTATAAGTATGAATTGATTAATTAGTGAATTAATGATAAATTAAAGTGTTTAATTTATCTAGCTCAATTAAGGAGTTATAATTTATACTTATTGCCAGCGTGAATGGAACCTAATGAGTCACACACATAAAGAACAAAATCTTTGGGTTAAAATGTAATTAACATAAGTATGGGATACTTATGGGGTTAATTTATGAGATAAATTAACTTAAGGGACTTATTTATAAATATTCTAAGTCTTGTAGGAAATTGGTTTCCTGAAAGAAATAAAGTAACTAATTGGTTTCCTTATAGAATAGATTTCTTAAAGGAGAAGGTTTAGCTTAAAGTAAGTTACCTAAACCTTCTTGGTTTCCAATTATCTTTATTCCTAAAAGACTAGAATACTTCTTCTATAAATAGGTTCATGTTTTGACTCTTGAATTATTATTGCAACACAAAAGAAAACTAGTGAGAGAAAAGATTGAAGAAAGAGGCACGCCACTTTCTCTCTCTAGGCGTCTCTCTCTCTCTCTCCCTCTACTAATTGTTAGGTTTTTCTTCTTCTTGTGTTCTTAAATAATTCAAGGGAGCTAGCACTCAAAAGTCAAAGCAAGCAAGCCTACAAGGTTCCGAAAGAAGTTGTTCGTGTGGATATCGTTAGAGGCTCTACGCTCAGAGGGCTTTTCGTGGTAGATATAACATCTTCTTCAAAGGATCTTTGCCTAGAAGTATAAAAATCTTCTGTGCTTAAGGTAATCTTCATGTAAACCCCCTTGTAAATCATACAGATATGTCAAAGAGATCCATGGTTAAGAAAATAAAATTTTATTTTTTCGCTGTGTTACCTATGTTATTACCTTACACTAAGTATATACAAGGAGTGCTCCACCTACCAAGCTATAGTTCAAGCATAAAAAAAGCTTCAACCAAGCATCCCCTCAGTGAACTATAAGGACATATATTTATAAGAAAAACCCTAGTTCAAGTCATTGTCCAAGTTGAAGATGATATGATGAAAGTTGATTCCAAATCTCAGAAAATCTTACCTTGAACTTTGCAATATTCTCCTAGGGCTTTGCAGATGCAGCTGGACATTTAATTTAGCTGTAAAAGTTGTGCGAATATGCTGCAAATTACAACCAACCGAAATTTGCAAGTGGCTTGATCCGTGGGTCATTCGTGGGTTAGCTAACTCGTGGATATGACCCCTGGATTGCTTCCAAAGGATGGCCGAATTAACTTTTCCTCAAAACATGAAAATTGTAGTTCTTTGAGTTCTTTCCAACGCAACAAGAATCAGGTCATTTGGAGCACTGGATGCAAAGATATGGACAAAATACTGAGAGGTGATCGAAAGGTCTTTATAGCACAAATTTACTTCAGTAATTTGGCATTTTGGCCATAAAGATGTGAGAATTGGATTTTGATTCTTCATAACAAATGTATAGTATTCTCTAAGCTTCAAATGCAAGAAGAATCATCTCAATTCAATAGTTGTAACTCAAGTTATTACCAAAATACTGAAATGTGTCATTGTCGCCGACCTTCTAGTTTTCTCTAATTCTTCACTTCGATTGCTTCTTTGCCTTTCCTTTTTGTTGGTTTTTCCTTTGATGTCCTTGAGACCTTTTTCTACTATTTGAACCATAATTTCTTGGTAGAATTTGATGAATAAAAATTATTCCAAAAATTCCTATGCTTAAGTGATCAAAAAGATAGAACTTGAATCAATCTTCAATTTGATAATCCTTGTGCTTCAATTGATCCAATTTGTTTTTAATCATCATTTACCTACAATATCAAATAAACTTAGGTATTAATTTGCTTAAAATAATAATTCTATCTCAAAATCTTAATTTTCGGTCTAAAAACCTTAATTTTAGAGCAATCCCTGTTTTGAAGAAAAATAATTAAATTGAGCCATTTTGATATTAAAAATACTAAAACATCACTCAAAACACACTAAAATCATATATAAAATACTATACTAATAGAGTGTAAAATTATTACTTATCAAACTCCCCCACACTTGAATCATTGCTTGTCCTCAGGCAGTTGGAAAATCAAGAGATCAAAATAATGATTCAAGGCTTGAAATAACAAATGCCTGATTGCTGAATATAATTCCACAAGATAAAGTAAATAGGCATTATGCAATTCCTTGTAATGTTTCTAGCACTCATCATATCAAGTAAAAGGGAAATAATTATATCAAGATTAAAGCATAGTTCAACAAAATTCTTATGCCTTACAAAATTTCATAAGAAAATGAATCATATGGTAAATCAAAGCACATCACATGTCTATGATCATTTCATTTTTCATTTGAGGGAATATAAATTAAGCAAACTAATTACTCAAGTTGAGAATGTCTTTTGACGTAAAAACCTAACATTGGCCAATGAAGGTTTCCTAGTTACTCAACACCTCAATATCAAGCAAGTAGCACAAACCATATTTGAGAAGTAAAGTTCACCTTTTTACATAAAGATCGACATTGGCTGATGAAGATCCCTAGTTACTCAACAATTTACTCACTCAAATTGCTATGCAATACTAATAATTCATGTACTGTTTACGCAAAAGTCAACATTTTTGGATGAAGACCCTTGGTTACTAAGCACAAGAACCATTAGAGTAGAAAAAAACTACTTCATTCTTTTTCATTTTTTTAGTATAAGTATCTCTCATTTCAAGTATCGAACCATAGATTACATGCTTGAACTAATTGACTATATTCATCATTTAACATGTAAAATCAAGTAAAAAAGAAAATTTTAAAATCAAACATACCAAATCAAGACATAATTATAACTATTTTACAAGATATACTTTCTTAAAAACAAAACTCCTAATCACATAATAACTATTTCTTCATATATTTGTAAAATGCATGCAATCAAAGTTGCATAAATTATTTCAAAAGTAAGAGAATTTAACAAGTTAATGGCACAAAAGTATGATAAAGAAGCAAATTTTGAAAAATTTTGGCTATTTTTTACTAAAACAATATCTTGACACAATTATTCCAAACCACACCAAACATAATCCTTTACCTTCCCCCCACACTTAAAATGAAACGTTGTCCTCAATGTGTAAAGGAAAAGATAAGAAAGAAAATGGATCAAAAAAACTCCCATTGTTTGGATAATGAATCCAAAAAGAATGTTGTTGTTGTACTTTGATGTCCATTGGCCTTTGTGAAGTTTCCTCTTCCCATGCTTCACCATATTCTTCAAATGTTCCACTCTTGCTCACCAACCTTGTTTCAAAGCTTAGAAATTCTCAAATGCTATGTTAGAACATGTTTGGATCATAAATAAGCTCAAAAAGTAATCTAGCATGCTTTGAAACACTTGATTTCCCCCACACTTGGTTGTTGCAATGTAGCTCCAAGGGGTTGAAATTTTGATGCACATATGCTTTGAGCAAATGTAAAGTGTGATGGTGAAGTGATATGCAAAAGAAACTTGTATCAAAATGCCTTAAAACAAAATTTCATACTTTGATGCAAAAAGTTATAGTTTGAATCAATGACATGAAACATGAGATGCAATCCATTAAAATGTGTTAAAGTGGTGTTTTCATGCTCAAAAAGTTGCTAAACAAACTTGCAAAGAAAGCTCTTAAATCCCCAAACAAAATTGAAAAAAATAAGCCAAAGGACCCTCAAAATGTCCAGGATTCGTGGGTCAGATCCGTGGGTCAAGGTGACCCGCGGTTGACCCACGGATAGCTCCCAGAATCTGCCGCAAAAGTGCAGAATTTCTGGTGCCAGGGATGATTTTTTCTCAACTTTGAGTGATGATTTCGACCTTCTAAACTTTTAGTATTTCGAAAAAACCTTTACAATCATGTAACCATGTCAACAAGCTTTGAATTCATGCATCAAACTAATCCAAATCATCAACACATAAGAAATGAGAGTCGACCAAAGTAGGCTACCCGAAATTTCTGCACTACGAATTTCATGATGAACTTGAAATTCAAAAGTTTCTTTTTGATGTTTTTTATCAATTCAACACTGCAAACATATTTATTATGTTAAAAAAAAGTTGTTAACATGATTTTTAAGCATTCACAACATCAAAATTCCAGAATTAAGACCAAAATCGCAAATAATCAACTTTGAAGTAAACAACCAAATGAATAGTTGCTTTTTCACTAAAAAGCTCAATTTGACTCTTTGTATGTTTTCGACTTCAAAATCACTTTGAACAAGTTTCAAATGATAAAACAATGTTACTCAAAACCAATTTATGCATCAAAAGTCCATGGATTACCAAATGACGATCAAAATGCTTAATGAAACTTAACTCATGAATAGTAAGCCAATGAAATAGTAACTTTGAGCTTCAAGCTTCAAATTGGTTTCCATGTTCATTGAAACATCAAAACCACTTCACACATATTTCAAATGATGAAACTAAGATGTCTAAACTAAATGTACCTTTAAAACACAAGAGATATAAAAATTTGTCATTAAACATTCAAGTTTAAACGTGAAACCTCAAGATTGCACATAATGCTTCAAGTTCAAATTTAGATCAAACAAATCAAACATACTAACTAAAAAAACACACATAAAATATAAAACACACCAAAGCAATTAAAAATACCAAAAACATTGGGTTGCCTCCCAACATGCGCTTCATTTAAGGACTAGAGCTAGACTTTTCTCCAACTTCTCTCACAGTAATTGGAGTGTCCCACAAAGGATGTAATACAGCTTTAGTGCTTAATTGATTAAGCAAATAGAGGTGCATCCTTTGAGCAAGAATTTGTGCTCCCTTGTTCATAATCCATTGAACCACCATAGCTACAAGAGAAACACACTTAACAAAAAAGTCATAGCCAAATTTGACTAGACTTTTCTCTTGTGTTAGCCATTCATAAGTACCAATGAAATCAATATGAGAATTGAAAGGAAAGTTGTTTTTCATTCTCAATCACATCACATGGCATTTCATCATACTTCACCTCAAATTCATGAATATGCTTGTTTTCATGCATAACATCATCATATTCATCAAAAGTAGGAGAAACTTCATATTGATCATCATTCTCATTTTCCATATTTTCACCTACTTTTTCACAAACATATTCATTTTCATTATGCATAGAATCAAAAGTAGGGGAATAGACATTGTGGTATTATCATCAACCTCCTTATCTTCAACTACCTTATCATATTGAACATCCAATTCACGTATTTGTGCCTCATTATGATCAAAAGTAGAAGAGTCAAGCCATTGGTTAACATGCTCAAAACAATTATTATTATATCCCAAATCATAATCATCATCATCATAAAGAAATATATGGAATATGTTCTTGTGAGTTTGTGCTTCTTGTGTTTCATTGAGTTTTTCACAATGCAATATCAAATGATTTCCACCACACAAAGCACAATATGCATCATTATCAACCATATCATGGTTGTTAAACATGTTTTTGCATTCCTCACTCATCAAGGTCACGTCATTCTCACATGCATATCCATGATTCATATTCTCATAATCATGTTCATTTTCCATTGTAGCATTGGAATACTCAAGGATTGGGCTCATATTGCTTCTTTCATTTTGCTCCATTTTCTTTTTGTATTCCATTTGATCTTTATGAAGTTCTTCCAATGCTTCTTTTAATTGTCTTCTATCTTCTTCAAAAATGGGCAATTGATACCATTTACCATCCTCAATGGAAAATTCACTATCATTTTCCTCTAAAATGTTATCATGTTCTTCATTCTTGAGTTCAACATCATGACCTTTTTCTATGCATTGAAAGTCATTCATACATGAAGATTTTTGTTCATTCTCATTTTTATGCTCAATTTGTCCATTACAAGATCATGAGAATCACTTTTTACATCCCAAAAGTCTTTTAAGTAGTTGTCCCACTTTGGAACTCCTAACTTTTCAAAGACTTGTTCATTAGGTTTTTCTTCATGATGAACATAGACTTTTTCATATTCTTCACACAAGGCATACCAATATTCAAGTTTTGCATCCATGATTGTATTGAAATTTCTTTCAAACATACCTTGATAAATGCAAGATTGACATTCCTCTATGGTCATAGGTGTATCATGGGATTCAAGTTCATCCGCCATGTGTTTGATGAAATGCTTGAACCAATTCTTCAACTTTCTTCAACTTGAAACCACCAAGCACCTACAAGAACAACACAAGAGTGATTCAAAACAACAAAAATAAAAACAGTCTAGATTAATAAATACTCGCTTTTGCATAGATATTGCCAAGTTTTCTTTGTTTCCCAGTAACGGCACCAGAAACTTGATTGTGAGGTTTAGGTACTATCAAAATTAGGCAAAATTCACACAAACAAGTAATAAAATTTATAACGTAATACCCCTTTCTGCAAGGTGCATAGAGTCAATTGTAGTAGAGAAAATATTAAGGATCGATCTCACAAGGTAAACTTGAATTGGCAAGTACCAAAGCTAATCACTTTCATTATTATCTAGACAATTCATCGAATAGTTGGTGGACAAAATGGAAAACTCAATAACTTGTAGTAAAACAAATGGAGAAAATCACAATTACAAGTTAAGTTAGGGGTAAGAATCCACTAATGGTCACAAAATATGCAAGAATAAGATTATGCTTGCTTATAACATCTAGTCTTACTTAGGAATCCATAGAACCAAGACTTGCTCTTGCATTGAATTAGGTTACTACTTCAAAATCTCATTCTCATGATGATTCAAATGAAACTAGCAAAAAGTATTTCCTACTCTCATAGTGAAACAACTTATGTGTTAGTTCATTCTTAAGCCACAAGAAAAAACAAGATGTGTCAGGTTTAATCCTATTCAAAGCATATCATTAGCTTTATCTTAACCCTTAACTTATAATTAGTTCATATTGAAGATAAAAACAAGTAAGAACAAGAACATAAAGTATGCATTCAAAGATTGAAAGTAGAGAGATAGAGTTAGAAATTCTCATTTCTTAAGCTGAAGTCTTCATTTCCTTCATTGAAGATGAATTGATACAAGTGAAATTCCACCAAGAGTTTCTCTACAAAGATTGTTTTTCCTAAAACTACAAAAAGAAAAAATCTAAGTATATACAAGGAGTGCTCCTCCTACCAAGTTATAGTTCAAGCATAAACTAAGCTTCAACCAAACATCCCCTCAATGAACTACAAAGGCATCTTTTTATAGGAAAAACCCTAAATTAAGTCCTTGTCCAAGTTGGAGACATAATGATCAAATTTGATTTCTTTTGCTGCAAAAGTCTTCCTTGAGCTTTGTGTTATTTTCTAGGGCATCTCAAAGTGCAATTGGACGTTGGAATTATCAACAAAAGTTATGTGAACAAGCTACAAGTTAAAGAGAGCCAAAATTCTGCAAGTTGCACTGATCCGCGGGTTAGCTAACTTGCGGAGGTGACTCGCAGATTGCTCCCAGAAAATGGTCGAATCAGTTTTTCCTCAAAACATGAAAGTTGTAATCCTTTGAGTTATCTTTCTACCACCATAATAATTAGATCATTTGGAGCTTTTTGATGCAAATATATGGCCAAAATACTTAGAGGTGGTTAGAAGGTCTTCGCAGCACAAATTTACTTCAGTAATTTGGCATTTTGGCTATGAAGATGTGAGAACCAAATTTGATGTCTTCATAAGAAATGTAGAGAATTCTCGTAGCTTCGAAATGCAGAAAGAATCATCTGAATCCAATATTTTTAGCTCAAGTTATTACCAAAATACTGAAATGTGTCATCGTCGCCGACCATCAAGTTTTCACCAATTCTTTACTTCCATTGCTTCTTTGCCCTCCCTTTTTGTTGATTTTTCCTTTGATGTCCTTGAGACCTGATGCGCGCGGGATTGTGAATGGCCAAGATCACTTGATGATTCTAAGTAGAAAAGCCTCGAATACTCTTCAACGAAGAACGAAGAACCTAGGGTTCTAATTTAGACCAACTTGAGCGGGTTTAATTTGCCTAAATTATTACGCTACGAACTTGATCAAACGCGAAAGAATTACTCTAAGCGGGTAATTGGGTCACCACAAGCGTAGGCTTGATAAGACCAAGACGGTTCCAATCCAAAAACCAAGAAAGCACTATTGAAGAGCTCTCAAAAACTCACGTTTTTAATGATAAATGATCTTCGTCCCCACTACTCAATGTGCTCTGCCTTTAAATTGGCGTACGACATGTACTACAAAATAATGAAACAGCAATAGAATAGAAAAAAACCCTAAAGTAATGCGACGTTGCACGTTCTGGGGAAGGCCACGGGGAAGGCCGCGGGCCGGCCTTAGGCGCGGACTAGATCAAAACGTATGCTGCTCTCCCTTATCCATTCTGATGAAGGCCATTCGGAAGGCCACGGTGTGGACTGGGGCGTGGCCTCGGTTAGAATGTTCACCAACCTCATCGTCTCAATCTGATGGAAGCCGTGGGCAAGGCTGCGGTGCGGACTGGTGCGCGGCCTTGGTCAGAAGCTTTGTTTCTTCAATTTTTGACCCGAATTGCACACTTTGTCCATTCCCAAGTCTTGACATTGCCTCTCCATATGCCCCATCTTCATGATCAACACCATCTCTACTCCATATTAGTGTAACAAGTCTGGACGATGCAGAATTGTCCTTGGAAGCTTCTTTCTCTAACATTTCCACGATCAACGCATGCATGGCTTCCTTCATTCTCTTTGTCCTCGCTCGTGTCATTGGACCACCTATCCCTTGCAAAGGATCCAGGACGCTTGAACTATGCTTGGACATGCCTTGATCCCTATCATTCCCTCCTCTCTCGAAAGGATTCGTCCTCGAATCACCTACATCATAAAGAGAAAGGTCAGAAACATTAAAAGTAGCACTTATACCTCCATACTCACTGGGTAAATTGATCTTATAGGCGTTATCCCCTATCCTTTCTAACACTTGGAAGGGTCCATCTCCTCGTGGGTTAAGCTTAGACTTTCGCTGAGTAGGAAATCTTTCCTTACGCATATGTACCCACACCCAATCACCGGGTTCAAAGATGACTTTCACACGACCCTTGTTGGCCATTAGCGCATAATGCTCATTCTTCTTCTCAATATTTGCTCGCACCTTGGCATGTAACTCCTTAACAAACTCTGCTTTCTTTTTGCCATTAAAATCTGCACGCTCATTAGTAGGTAAAGGCAAAATATCCAAAGGAGTTAAAGGGTTAAATCCATAAACAATTTCAAAAGGTGAAAAAGCCGTAGTAGAATGGGTCACACGATTGTATGCAAATTCAATATGAGGCAATCATGCTTCCCAATTCTTTATATTTCTTTGTATGATTGCACGCAATAGAGTGGTGAGTGTCCTATTGACCACTTCAGTTTGGCCATCTGTTTGTGGATGTGCAACGGTGGAAAATAACAATTTGGTGCCTAACTTATTCCACAAAGTGCGCCAAAAGTGACTAAGAAATTTCACATCACGGTCACTCACTATAGTCTTTGGCATACCATGCAAACGCACAATCTCTCTAAAGAACAGATCAGCAATATGTGTAGCGTCGTTAGTTTTAGCACAGGCAATAAAGTGTGCCATTTTGCTAAACCTATCAACTATCACGAATATGCTATCCTTTCCACTAGAAGACCTAGGTAGACCTAAGACAAAATCCATGGATATATCTACCCAAGGTTGAACAGGGACGGGTAGAGGAGAATACAATCCTTAAGATCTAACTTTGGATTTTGCCTGCCTACATGCAATGCACTTATCATAGATAATTTGAACATCACGTCGTATGTTTGGCCAGTAAAAATGTTCACTCAACACAGATAAAGTCTTTTGAACACCAAAATGTCCCATTACTCCTCCCCCATGAGTTTCCCTCACAAGTAATTCACGAAGAGAACATCTAGGCACACAAAGTGTATCTCCCTTAAACAAATAACCCTCTTGCCTAAAGAACTCCTCATGAGCTCGCTTTTCACACAAAGCCAAAATTTGACCAAACTCTACGTCATTTTCATATAAAGACTTAACATGCTCAAATCCAAACAATTTAGTATGCAAAGTAGTAAGAAGAGTATACTTCCTTGAAAACGCGTCAGCTACAATATTCTCCTTACCCTGCTTGTATTTGATGATGTACGGAAATGCTTGTATGAATTCCAACCACTTAGCATGCCTCTTGTTTAACTTTCATTGCGACTTCAGAAACTTTAGGCTCTCGTGGTCTGAGTGTATCACAAACTCCCTTGGTAGCAGGTAATGCTGCCAGTTCTGCAGAGTCCTCAGTAGTGCATAGTGTAGACACCAAATTTTGACACACCATTTATTTTCAAACATTGGGAGGGCATGTTTACACTTTTGGGACAAATTTTTTAATTTTTCCATAATTTGGGGGGCAAAATAGTAATTTTATCTGTAAATATTTTTCTATCAACTTTTGGGGGTTTTAAATTCATATTTTTACTTTTATGTAAATTTTTTAATTTCTTATGATTTTTCTGGATTTAATTGGTATTTTTTATTTTTTTGTACTAGTTGAGGGCAAAATCGTCATTTTACAATTTAAATTCATTTTTCACCAATTTTGAGTAAAAAATGCATTTTTCAGTGTTTTAAACTTATTTTAGTTTTTTGGTAATTTTTGAGGTCGAATAATTATTTTTCCGAGAATTTTCATTGCCCGAGGGCAAAATCGTCATTTTTACAAATTAAATTCATTTTTCACCAATTTTGAGTCAAAAATGCATTTTTCAGTAGTTTTAAACTTATTTGTAATTTTTGATAATTTTCTGAGAACAATAACTATTTTTTCTGTGAATTTTCATTGCCCAAGGGCAAAATCGTCATTTTACAATCTAAGTTCATTTTTTGTCAAATTTTGAGTCGAAAATGCATTTTTCTAGTGTTTTAAACTTATTTGTAATTTTTGATAATTTTCTGAGAACAATAACTATTTTTCTGTGAATTTTCATTGCCCAAGGGCAAAATCGTCATTTTACAATCTAAGTTCATTTTTTGTCAAATTTTGAGTCGTAAATGCCTTTTCTAGTGTTTTAACCTTATTTGTAATTTTTGATGATTTTTTGGGGTCAATAGCTATTTTTCTACAAATTTTCATTGTTCAGGGGCAAAACCGTCATTTTACACCCCGAGCGCGTTTTTATCAGTTTTGAACTCTAGTTTTTATTTCTTAAATCTAATATGATTTCTTTTTGAAAATTTAGAGATTTCTGTCAGATTCTTTGTATTAATTTTAGTTTTGAGGTTAAAAAATATTTTTTAATAATAAAATTAGCATTTTTAATACCGGTGGCATTTCTGTTATTTTACAGTATTCTTGGCCAACAAGACAAGTGCAGTATAAATACCCCACTTAGGGGGAGAGAAAAAATGGAGAAACCCTAAAACACACTTTGATTTTAGCCTAGAAGATTAAAACACACACAAAACACCTAAAAACACACACTGAGAGCCGTTTCTATTTTTTCTACTGTTCATCATCTCCAACCTCCGGATCGCGTAACTGTTCATCAGATCACTTGCAACGTTAAAAAGGTTGGTTCTTCTCTTTAATTTATATCTTTTTTCTGCTATTTTTCCAAGCCCAATCAAATTAATTGTGTTTATTTGTTAGAAATTTTAATCAGATTATCAGCGTTATTTTTTTTTGTTCTTGTTTTTTCTGGGTTTTCATTTTTATCACTGAGAATTCTTAGTCTTCTTGATGATTTGCTTTTCTGGGTTTTCATTCTTCTGCCGATGCTAGCTCTCTCTCTCTTCTCTCTCTTCCCTCTTCCACCATCAGAAAAACCACCGTTCCCCACCCTCCACCAGAAATTAACCACCTCAACTGCAACCATCAAGACCACCAGAACTACTTCCTTACCTGCAAAAACATTCAAATTTCAGCCACAAAGGTCCCCTAAGTACACTCAAAATGGCCAAACAATAGTTCAATTTCCACCGAAGAAACAACCCTCCCACCGTTTAGCAACATCCACCCCAGACCTGTACCATCAACCCCTCCCCTGTCTTCTCCATTTCCTCCAAACACCTCCCAATCCACCAGCAATACACAATACTCCACCCAATCCACCCATCCTCTTTCAAAAATCAGTCACCAAACCACTGCTCTTCAACACACGGTCACACCATCAAGCAACCAGGGACCAATGCCCAACCACCAGTTGACCATAACAGTTTAACAAATGACCACCACCAGCAACCCAAAACAGTTTCTAACCCCCATTCAATCGGACATATACCCCACGAGTTCCATTGACACACACAGAGAAACCACATACACAAATCCAGACGCGCACACACAGCCAAAAGGCTCACAAACATGCACACTCAAGTAAACCACTCAGACAATCAGCAATAAACCACCAATTTCATCAAACTGAGCATGCAGACACAATTGCACATGGACACACAGCCTACAAAACAATAATCAGACCATTGAATCACCCTCGCTCAACCCACAGCTCCATTGCCATCCTCTCCTCCTCCCCCAAACAGCCCTCAAACTGCTTCCCTTAAACCTGCAATTGCAAACCCAAATAACCCAATCTCACAGCCATCGCAACACCCAAAAACCACCATAAACCCACGACTCATCAGCCCAACAATTAACAAAATCTCCATCTCCCCTGTGTCTCATTCCCACTGTCATAACCTCCCTCAAATTAGCAAAATCATAGCAACAATCAACTGTTTCACCACAACCAAATCAGACTCACCAGCGAACCCCCACGGTTAGCTCACTACTGCCACAACCGAGCAGACCACACTGTCTGCTCTCCGACCAACTCCTGCTATACATCGCCCCACACCAAGCCCAGCTACCGCAACCCATAATACTCTCTCTACGCATCACAGACGACCGACCGAGAAGGGTCAATTCTGGTGAGTGATAGGAGTAGAAAAAGGGAATACAAGAGAGAGTGAATCCGAAAGTGAGAAGAAAGAAAGGAGAGAAATCGGGGAGGGAGAAGAGAAACTAGAGAGAGGGAAAGACAGAGTCAGACAGAAAAATGGAGAAGAGAGCAAAGAGAAATAGGGGAATTTCAGAGAGATCGAGCTGGGGAAAGCTAGACCAAGAAGAGAGAGAGGAAGAAGAAGAAAGAAAGAGGTTGGTAGAGAGAAATCTGGAGAATAAAAACTTGGAAGAAAAAGTGAGAGAGGGAGAAGAAATAGAGAAAAGGAAAGGAAAGAAAATGAGACAAAAACGAGAGAAAGAGAATAGAGATTGCAGACACAGAGAGAAGGTAGAATCTGGGAAGAAAAGCCAGGAGAGAAGAAGAACAAGAAAGAAGAGAGAACACGGGATAGACGAGGGCGAAGAGAGAGAGAAAAATGAGAAGTTTAGAAATTAGGGATTCATTTTTTTATTTTTATTCTGTTAATTTTTGTTTAATTACTCTTTAAACTTTCTCCTGGTTGTTTTATTTTAGTTTTAATTCGATAATTAATTTGGTTAATTAAGTTAATTTAATTAATCTGTATTTCATTGGACATTAACTATTTATTTTGGTATTTTATTTTAAAAATGTATATTATTTATGTTTTATACCCCCCAGAAGTTGATAGTTTTCACAATGCCCCTCGAGTTCCTTTTGTTTTATGCAATTAAGTCCTCATTTATTACAGAAAGTCCCCTCTATGTTTAGCTTCTTTCAGTTAGGTCCTATAAGTTACAATTTGACTTGTCCTAGCTGAAATTTATTGTTTTGCCCCCCAATTTATTTTAATTTTGCATCTCTATCCTTTAGAGTTGTGAGATTTCTTTATTTTTTACCCCTTAATTAGTTATAGATTCTAATTTTGCCCTTGGCCCCCTTAGAATTACATTTTTGTTTTGTTTTGTTTTGTTTTGTTTCGTTTCTAGCCTTTTAGCTTCACGAAAATTGCATTTGCATCCCTGATTCGTTAGCATCTTATAATTTGCGTTTTATTTATTTATTGCGATGCCTTGACGCATTTACTTGTGTTTTTAAGCATTAGTACCCGATCTTCAAAAGAGGTATTTTCGTTATCCATTTCTCATTAATCCTCTTTATGTGCTCCAATGTGCTCCAATGTGATTTTATATATTATTTTCATTATTATTTGTTTATTTCTTATTTTATATACTTGTTGCGTATTTACATAGTTAATTTGTTAATTTTGAATTTTTATTATTTTGGAAAAATATAATATTTTGTATTTAGCTAGTCAATGTAATAGTTAGATTATTTTTCTCATATTTTAGCAAAAATTGTGTAATTAGATAGAAAATGTAATAGATAGGGCATTTTTAATTTCCCCCTTAAATTGTAAATCAAGCCCCCCGGTGTAATAGTTAGGGTTTATTTGCTTTTGCGTGCTTATGTGTTTATTTCTTTTACCGCTTTCCTTAGGATTTTTGCATCTAGAATATTATGCTTATGTGTTATGTGCTCCTATGTGATCTTATATGTTTTTATATGTTTAATTTGCTTTTAATTCATGCTTTAATATTTAATTCATGATTTATGGTATTCCGTCACCACACTAGTCCAACGCTAGTTGTGGCTTCTTTCTTTTCCCGCTAGTCCAACGCTAGTGGGATTTTTTAGAACGGGCTAGTCCAACGCTAGACCCTTAGGACATTTTAGTAGTTAGGTGCATTCGTGTGCATTTTACATCTCATTTCACACACTTTTAGTTTTCTTTCATTTGGCATGATTATTATTATTATTATTATTATTATTATTATTATTATTATTATTTTTACACATTTTTAAAAATGCATGACATCTAGGTTGCATTTCACTTAGAATTTAGGACATTTGTGTGATTCGACTAGAAATAGTCGCCTACTCACGTGGGAAGCGGTGGCGTACAGGCCGTTCCCCCCCTCCGTGAGTAGAAATATTCAGTCACGAGTACTAGTTCCCCCGTACCCGTCATGTTGCATACCCACTTTCTTCGATCACTTACTATATATATTATTATTTTCTTTTCTTTTTGCATTCCATTTTGCATAAAACTCGTGACTCCCTCGAGGTCTCGACTCGGGTTTCGCAATTAATGCGATAATTCCGACCAAGCCTCGACGGAACATTCCGACCCTCTCGATATCTCACATTTAGACTTAGGATTTGCATTCATTTAGATACATCCAAACGCGATAGAATCTAGGGTTAATTTAGGAAATTTTGATTAAACCTCGCAACTAGCCTCGGCTAGGTTGAAAGGGTGCCTTAGGCGAAAGCCTTTGCCTTCCCTTTCTTCAAATGTGACTCCCGACCTTTTTCTCTCGTTTTTTGTAGACCGGAGTCGAAAAAGGGTTTTAAAATGTTTTTTAAATTTTATTTTATTTTTATTAAACGATTTTTTCGGGTGACTTGGTACACCCTAACTCAGTACCAAGTGGCGACTCCATTTTTAAAATAAAATAAAACCCTTTTCAAAAATTAGTTGGCCAAACCTGTCGCACTTTTTAGTCCCGGCCTTGTTTTCTTTTAAAATAGCCATTTTTCTTAAAATACACTTTTTCAATAAAACCCGATTTTTCACACACGCGCACGATTTTTCCCAAAAACTTGCTTTTTTCAAAAGGGTCATTAGACTAGACCGTCTTTTCGGGATGCGACAGTCACGACTCCACTAGCACCCTTTTTACCTTTCTACGATTTTTTCGGACGTGACAGGATTTTGGCGACTCCACTGGGGATCACTAGTGAGTCCGAGCACTAGGTTTAATTATCTTTTCCTTATTTAACCCTTCTATTCCATCGCGTTTGGATGTTAGGATTGCATTTTTCTTTCCTAGGTTTTTAAGTTTTTCTTTTGCATATCACACACTTCCCGTCTCTCGGCTACTTTTGTGATGTATGTATGATTTATTTACTTATTATTGCTCTATTCGACCGCACTTGCATTTGGAAGGGGGTCAGTCACCCTTTAGAACCCATGCTTTATCATTCCCTCCTCTCATAAGGAGCACTCTATACGTGCATTCGATGCTTTTTACCATTTTTCTCTTTTTGGTGGTTGCCACCCACCCATCCCTTTAGGACTAGGACCGATCTGCCTGGACATGCGGCCATCGCATTCGTGCATGTAGCGGTGTCTAGGGGATCACTCGAACCACCGACTGGGGCCCTTGGAATTGACAGATTTGTTACTTTTGGGTCCCTAAGTCTGAAGGTTCAGGAGCCTTAAACCGTATCGTAGGCTTGATCCACTTGGATATGTGATCGGGGCACGATGTGCACGTGATCATGTCTAGGAGATCACCCAAACTCTCTGCTTGAGTCCACAAGTCTAGAGATTTGGGCTTTCAAATAGATCCACTTGGACACGTGGCCGGGGCACGATTTGCACGTAGTAGTGTCCGGGGGATCGCTCGAGCCACCGACCAAGGCCTTGGGATTGATGACCCTTACCCTTAGGTCTGAAGGCTTGGGAACCGACAGCCTAATTGAGTCGAGATGCATTAGTGAGCCCAACCTCATGCATCCATGTAGAATAACCTAGGGTAGAGTCAGCCATACCTTGTCAGGTACACTAAGGCACGAGAGGAGGGAACCAACCTCATTAATTTTACTTGCTATGCCATTTACTGTTATCTATGTGTATTATTTGTTTTTGCTAATGTGTTATGTGTTATTTGTTGAATAAACTAACACAATTTCTTTCCTATTATTGCTCGCATTCACAACCATAGAATAAAGAGCCCTGGCATGGTGCTCTCGTAGGAAGCCGACCCTTCTTTTGGCACGTTTAAATTTTATTTTGATAATTAATTTATTCGAGAAAGATGGAAATGGAATTTCATAATGTTTTGCAAATTACATTTTGTTATAAATACCCGAGGGATAACTCATTGTGAATTTCTTAAGAATCCTGAAAATTTGATTTTTCGTCTTGTATATTCTTGAATAAAATTGTAGTTTTTTAAATCCTCAATTTTTAAATCCTTTTTCAATAATTACTTATTCTTGTTGTACTTGGCATTTTTATCCGAACCAAATTTTCTTAGAGTCAATAAATGCACTTAACTGGTCTAATTTTTGCACAGTTTGCATTTATCCTTTTTATAAAGAAATTAATGTGTCATTTTTGCCATATCCCCCGCCCTCCCATCCCACATTAAACAAAAATGATTTTTAGCATATATTTCATTTGACTTTAATAAATTGACATTTTGACTAGTATATTTCTAGATAAAGTTATGATTTTTATTTTCTTTCAATGTTGTGTCCTGTAGTCTTATAGAAGCTCAATTTTTCAATCGAATAAATTTGAAATCAATAATCTTTTGTACAAATCATGTTCCATCTTTCTCAAAGAAATTCTGCAACATTTTCAAATCTTGCATTTTTGCATATTTTAATCAGCTTTAATAACTGGCATCATGCATAAACCCTAGAGGGAATGCCATTTCGGGAATCCCATGATAGGAAAGCCGATCCTTTTGTCTTGGGTACGTAACCCTAAAAGACATGCACGTTTATATTTTTGGTAAATCCTGGCGGGTGAGACCCTAGGTAAGGTAATACGAGACAGAATGGAGGCATCTCTTTCAGGCGGATCTGGCTTATCTACGATTAGAAAAGGGGGGTCTCACCCTAAAGGATTGCATTTCATGCTAGGCCTACCCTTGGCATAACAAGGGCTCCCCTAGGACATGCATCCGTTTTTGTTTTTATTTATACTAACTTTGATTTTTTTTTCATTTTTACAGGTCCTCTAACGGAGGCGGTGTAAAATAAGAAAGACATCTGATACATATCTGGTCTTACATTTGAGTATTTTAAATTATGGTCCAATTCTAAATAAACCGTCACATGCTTCGAGACCCATAAGGACATAAAAACATGAGTGTTCTTTTGAATTATTCGAAGGGTCATGGACGACCGATTTTGTTAGAATTGATAGTGCCTAGAAACTAGATAGGTGAGTTTGGTTAGGATAAGCACTGTGATAAATGAAATTGTATTTCATAGCTGGATAATTGTAACAAGAATAGTAATAATTTGGATGCTAATAATTGCAATCCTTCTGTAAATTTAAGATTGCCTTGTGTTCAAAATTTTTTCTCAGATGAAGTGTTAAATAAGTTGCTTTCTCAAATTTGTTTATGACATTTGATTTTCCCTTCATGTCTTGCATTTAGATTTTGAAAAGTTTTCTTCAAATCTTTTGTTATATTGAGCAAACGATTCTTTGATGAGATCTCGAAATAAGTCACATTTTTCTCAAAGCCTAATGTTAGGTTTGTGTCATTGTAAAATTTTCTCTTTTGATGAGTGAGTGTAAGCTCAAATTGAATGAAAAGAAAAACTATTTTCTTGTATCTTTTGGGATGGTGAAAATAAATGCCCATAGTCTTCGGATGTCATCTTATTTGAAACTGGTAATTGCCACTTTGATATCTTTCTGATTCCAAAATAATGCAAATTGCATGAGGAGAATTAGAATTACATCCGAAAAGGAATTTGGACTTCGTGTTAAGGAATCTTGAATGGTACAAAAGGAAAATCCAAGCTTAACTTGGAAGAGTTAGAAACCACGAACATTAACACCAAGATATCGGTCAAGGGATTTGAGTCAAAATGCACTTTCGCTCCGAACATTTGCAAAATGTCAAGCCAATTTGTATGTATGTTTGGAGAATTCAAGCACAACAAAAAGAATAAACTTGGAGGGGATGCAACTTCAAACAATTTACAAGGGGAGTTATTGTTTCATGTAGACAATTTCATATTCACCGTTGGAATGTGTTGTATAAGTTATTGTGAGGTGAAGATAGTGGATGTCACACGCTTGTGAATTATGGCTTGCAATCTTGATGTTTGTCGAAATTCCCCTACTGGTTGAAATTACTTTATGTAATTTGACAAATGCTTTCTTTGAATACTAAGAAATAATTATTATACGGTTTGGAGTTTTGTTCTTATAGAAAGTATATCTTGTAAAGTGGTTGGAATTATGTCTAAATTTTATGATTTGATGAAAATTTCTCTTCTTTATTTGATTTCACATGTTAAATGATGATTATGATCAATTGGTGCAAGCATGTAGTTTGTGATGTAAAATCCATTAGGAGGGATTTTTATACTGCAAAAAAAAAAAAAAAAAAGAGAGAAGAAAAGAAAAGAAATAATGCAGTTTTTCTACTCCAATTGTTCTTGCGCTTAGTAACCGGGAGTTTTCATCTAAAAATGTCGACTCTCGCGTCAAACAGTACTTGAACTATGAGTAATGCATTGCAAATTTGAGTAAGTAAATTGTTGAGTAACCAGGGGATCTTCATCTAACCAATGTCGATTCTTGCGTAAAAAGGCAAGTTTTACTTATCAAATACAGTTTCTGCTACTTGCTTAAGATTGAGATGTTGAGTAACCGGGAACCTTCATGACCAATGTCGGTTTTCGCGTCAAAAGACACTCTCGTATTTTGAGTGATTAGTTCACTAAACAAAAATTCCCTCATGTGAAAAATGAAATTGATCATAGGACATGTGATGTTCTGCGAATTGATCATATGATTCGTTTACTTGTGAAATTTCAGTAAGGCGAAGAAATTAAGTTGAAATTGCTTAATTGTGATATAATTCCTTTCCTCCTTTGCTTGATATTATGTAGTATTAAAGGCAAGACGATAAATTGCATAATGGTTATTTACTTGGTCTTGAGAAATACATTTTAGAATGTACATGTGTGATTTCAATGCTTGAATCACTAGTTGAGCTCACATTTTTCGAATGGTTGAGAACAAACAATGATTCAAGTGTGGAGGAATTGACAAGTGTCAAAATGATGCATGCTTGGCAGATGATGCTAATATATCTATCCCAATCAACAAGGGAAGATTGCCTTACTGATGCCAAATATTCTTTGAGCACTGATTTGTTTTAATGAAAAAAAAAAGAGAAATATCATCTCTATTTTGGACATTGTCGTTCATTTCATTTCTTCCCCTGAAGTCAGTAATCCGAAAGGATGTTAAAAGAATGTGACAGTTGAAGGCTCATGAAAAAAAAAAAAAAAACCAAAATGCCGACATGGGATTCATTTGGAAGTTAATAATGACAATGGATTGAGGTTTTTTGTTTGTATTGGTCATTTCGTGGCAATGTCAGAATTCAAGTAGGAATGACATTCGAAAATCAAAAGGCATCTTTTAAGCTATCATTTCAAAATCATTTTTTGAAAAAAAATAAAAAGAAGGTTTCATTTAATTGTATTCCATTTAGTCTCTGTGTGTTTCGTGTTGTTTACTGTACATAATTTCTTTTACATTATTGCGTGTGAAGCATTTTCTAACCAATTCATGTTTTAAAAATTTTGACATTTACTTTGTTTGGATTTGAAATAAAGTCAAAGGCAATCCTAAATTTATCAGAAGTCAGAGTCATACATGGATGGAAAGATTATTTGGGAGATTTGATCTAAATTGTGAATTAGAATGCATTAAATTTGAGACTTTGCAAAAAGTGAAGCAAAAGGGCTATGTTAGACGTTTAAGGTGGCGATGCTCTTGTTTACATGTGCTAGAGACCGTCATGTGGTGGCATTACTGTTGTTATTGCCGGTGTTTTTCTCTTTTTTTAGGTGTGATCATATTATCGTCAATTGGTGCTTTTGTCAGAAATGAAAGCTGGGGCAAATTTTTTGGAGAAAATTTGATTTCAAAAATTGATTTTGATGCTTTATGCTTGAACACATTTTTGGAAAAGATTGATTTGAAATTTACACTGGGCAAATTTTTTTGGGAAAATTTGATTTCAAAATTGATTTTAATGCCTTATGCTTGAAAACATTTTTGAAAAGGAGTGATTTCAAATTTACACTGGGGCAAATTTTAAGGGATTGATTTCAAATGGCATTCACCTGATTTATACTGTGCATATTTTTAGAAAGATTGATTTTAAATGGATTTTTGATGTTTTGAACAAAGCCAAAGTTTGAAAAGGATGATTTCAAATTGATTTGCGTGTCACATACTGGGGCTAATTTTTTTAATGAAAAATTTGGATTTCAAAGTGATATTAAATCTTAATGCCTTAGACAAAATTTAAAAAAAAAACAGATTTACACTGGGGCAATTTTTTGGAAGGATTGATTTCAAATGGATTTTGAAGCGTTATACCATGCCGAATTTTGATTGAAATGCTCCCAACTTGTTTTGGCTATCTAGGTTAATTTTGAAAAGCTTGATTTTTAATAATTATTGAACATTGAAATATGAGGATTCATACTTGATGCAAATGCAGACACTGGGGAAAAAAAAAAATTTGTAGACTGCTTTCAACATTTTTTAATTTTTTTCACGTACTTGTCTAGCAAATTAGACATTTCACATTGCTTTGTGGGCTGTTTTTCGACGTAAAAGAAAAAAAAAACCTTCTTTATGCATGTCCAGCAAAACTGGACCTTCATGTAATTTTCTTGCATTTCACCGCAGCAAACTGGGTGCATGTCCAGCAAACTGGACCTTCACGTTTAATTTTCTTGTACTCACCCCAGCAAACAGGGTGTATGTCCAACAAACTGGACCTTCACGTTTATTTTCAAGTTTGGCAAACCAAACTTTGCATTGCATCTCACCCCAGCAAACTGGGTGCATGTCCAGCAAACTAGACCTTCACGTTTAATTTTCTTGTACTCACCCCAGCAAACTGGGTGCATGTCCAGCAAACTGGACCTTCACGTTTATTTTCAAGTTTGGCAAACCAAACTTTGCATTGCATCTCACCCCAGCAAACTGGGTGCATGTCCAGCAAACTAGACCTTCACGTTTAATTTTCTTGTACTCACCCCAGCAAACTGGGTGCATGTCCAGCAAACTGGACCTTCACGTTTATTTTTCAAGTTTGGCAAACCAAACTTCGCATTGCATCTCACCCCAGCAAACTGGGTGCATGTCCAGCAAACTGGACCTTCACGTTTAATTTTCTTGTACTCACCCCAGCAAACTGGGTGCATGTCCAGCAAACTGGACCTTCACGTTTATTTTTCAAGTTTGGCAAACCAAATTTTGCATTGCATCTCACCCTAGCAAACTGGGTGCATGTCCAGCAAACTGGACCTTCACGTTTATTTTTTAAGTTTGGCAAGCCAAACTTTGCATTGCATCTCATCCAGCAAACTGGATGTTCTCATGTTTTGTTTGCATTTCATGCAATCCTAGCAAACTAGGATCACACATCTCATTCCAGCAAACTGGATGTTTTCATATTTTCTTTGTATTTCATTAATCCTAGCAAACTAGGATTACGCATCTCTCCAGCAAACTGGACATTTTATATTTTGCTTTAACTTTATTTTTCAAGTCAGGCAGCCAATTTTCTTACTTTCATGTTGGAACTACGTTTGACCTGATTCCTTTCACTAGGATACGTAGGCAGCTCTTAGAGAGCTCGGTCACATTTTCTACATATTCACTTTATTTGTCTTTCATTCAAACGTTTGCCTCAGTATTGCACTTGCATTTATTTTCATTTTTAGGTGAGTCAAAATTTGGTGTTGTCTACGTCTTTGTCTGAAATCTCTACGAGATTCCCGACAAAGAGGGGCAAACTGTAGACACCAAATTTTGACACACCATTTATTTTCAAACATTGGGGGGGCATGTTTGCACTTTTGGGACAAATTTTTAATTTTTCCATAATTTGGGGGGCAAAATAGTAATTTTATCTGTAAATATTTTTCTATCAACTTTTGGGGGTTTTAAATTCATATTTTTACTTTTATGTAAATTTGTTAATTTCTTATGATTTTTCTGGATTTAATTGGTATTTTTTATTTTTTGTACCAGTTGAGGGCAAAATCGTCATTTTACAATTTAAATTCATTTTTCACCAATTTTGAGTAAAAAATGCATTTTTCAGTGTTTTAAACTTATTTTAGTATTTTGGTAATTTTTGAGGTCAATAATTATTTTTCCGAGAATTTTCATTGCCCGATGGCAAAATTGTCATTGTTACAAATTAAATTCATTTTTTACCAATTTTGAGTAAAAAATGCATTTTTCAGTGTTTTAAACTTATTTTAGTTTTTTGGTAATTTTTGAGGTCGATAATTATTTTTCCGAGAATTTTCATTGCCCGAGGGCAAAATCGTCATTTTACAAATTAAATTCATTTTTTCACCAATTTTGAGTCAAAAATGCATTTTTCAGTGTTTTAAACTTATTTGTAATTTTTGATAATTTTCTGAGAACAATAACTATTTTTCTGTGAATTTTCATTGCCCAAGGGCAAAATCGTCATTTTACAATCTAAGTTCATTTTTTGTCAAATTTTGAGTCGTAAATGCCTTTTCTAGTGTTTTAACCTTATTTGTAATTTTTGATGATTTTTTGGGGTCAATAGCTATTTTTCTACAAATTTTCATTGTTCAGGGGCAAAACCGTCATTTTACACCCCGAGCGCGTTTTTATCAGTTTTGAACTCTAGTTTTTATTTCTTAAATCTAATATGATTTCTTTTTGAAAATTTAGAGATTTCTGTCAGATTCTTTGTATTAATTTTAGTTTTGAGGTTAAAAAATATTTTTTTAATAATAAAATTAGCATTTTTAATACCGGTGGCATTTCTGTTATTTTACAGTATTCTTGGCCAACAAGACAAGTGCAGTATAAATACCCCACTTAGGGGGAGAGAAAAAATGGAGAAACCCTAAAACACACTTTGATTTTAGCCTAGAAGATTAAAACACACACAAAACACCTAAAAACACACACTGAGAGCCGTTTCTATTTTTTCTACTGTTCATCATCTCCAACCTCCGGATCGCGTAACTGTTCATCAGATCACTTGCAACGTTAAAAAGGTTGGTTCTTCTCTTTAATTTATATCTTTTTTCTGCTATTTTTCCAAGCCCAATCAAATTAATTGTGTTTATTTGTTAGAAATTTTAATCAGATTATCAGCGTTATTTTTTTTTGTTCTTGTTTTTTCTGGGTTTTCATTTTTATCACTGAGAATTCTTAGTCTTCTTGATGATTTGCTTTTCTGGGTTTTCATTCTTCTGCCGATGCTAGCTCTCTCTCTCTTCTCTCTCTTCCCTCTTCCACCATCAGAAAAACCACCGTTCCCCACCCTCCACCAGAAATTAACCACCTCAACTGCAACCATCAAGACCACCAGAACTACTTCCTTACCTGCAAAAACATTCAAATTTCAGCCACAAAGGTCCCCTAAGTACACTCAAAATGGCCAAACAATAGTTCAATTTCCACCGAAGAAACAACCCTCCCACCGTTTAGCAACATCCACCCCAGACCTGTACCATCAACCCCTCCCCTGTCTTCTCCATTTCCTCCAAACACCTCCCAATCCACCAGCAATACACAATACTCCACCCAATCCACCCATCCTCTTTCAAAAATCAGTCACCAAACCACTGCTCTTCAACACACGGTCACACCATCAAGCAACCAGGGACCAATGCCCAACCACCAGTTGACCATAACAATTTAACAAATGACCACCACCAGCAACCCAAAACAGTTTCTAACCCCCATTCAATCGGACATATACCCCACGAGTTCCATTGACACACACAGAGAAACCACATACACAAATCCAGACGCGCACACACAGCCAAAAGGCTCACAAACATGCACACTCAAGTAAACCACTCAGACAATCAGCAATAAACCACCAATTTCATCAAACTGAGCATGCAGACACAATTGCACATGGACACACAGCCTACAAAACAATAATCAGACCATTGAATCACCCTCGCTCAACCCACAGCTCCATTGCCATCCTCTCCTCCTCCCTCAAACAGCCCTCAAACTGCTTCCCTTAAACCTGCAATTGCAAACCCAAATAACCCAATCTCACAGCCATCGCAACACCCAAAAACCACCATAAACCCACGACTCATCAGCCCAACAATTAACAAAATCTCCATCTCCCCTGTGTCTCATTCCCACTGTCATAACCTCCCTCAAATTAGCAAAATCATAGCAACAATCAACTGTTTCACCACAACCAAATCAGACTCACCAGCGAACCCCCACGGTTAGCTCACTACTGCCACAACCGAGCAGACCACACTGTCTGCTCTCCGACCAACTCCTGCTATACATCGCCCCACACCAAGCCCAGCTACCGCAACCCATAATACTCTCTCTACGCATCACAGACGACCCGACCGAGAAGGGTCAATTCTGGTGAGTGATAGGAGTAGAAAAAGGGAATACAAGAGAGAGTGAATCCGAAAGTGAGAAGAAAGAAAGGAGAGAAATCGGGGAGGGAGAAGAGAAACTAGAGAGAGGGAAAGACAGAGTCAGACAGAAAAATGGAGAAGAGAGCAAAGAGAAATAGGGGAATTTCAGAGAGATCGAGCTGGGGAAAGCTAGACCAAGAAGAGAGAGAGGAAGAAGAAGAAAGAAAGAGGTTGGTAGAGAGAAATCTGGAGAATAAAAACTTGGAAGAATCTGGGAAGAAAAGCCAGGAGAGAAGAAGAACAAGAAAGAAGAGAGAACACGGGATAGACGAGGGCGAAGAGAGAGAGAAAAATGAGAAGTTTAGAAATTAGGGATTCATTTTTTTTATTTTTATTCTTTTAATTTTGTTTAATTACTCTTTAAACTTTCTCCTGGTTGTTTTATTTTAGTTTTTAATTCGATAATTAATTTGGTTAATTAAGTTAATTTAATTAATCTGTATTTCGTTGGACAATAACTATTTATTTTGGTATTTTATTTTAAAAATGTATATTATTTATGTTTTATACCCCCAGAAGTTGATAGTTTTCACAATGCCCCTCGAGTTCCTTTGTTTTATGCAATTAAGTCCTCATTTATTACAGAAAGTCCCCTCTATGTTTAGCTTCTTTCAGTTAGGTCCTATAAGTTACAATTTGACTTGTCCTAGCTGAAATTTATTGTTTTGCCCCCCAATTTATTTTAATTTTGCATCTCTATCCTTTAGAGTTGTGAGATTTCTTTATTTTTTACCCCTTAATTAGTTATAGATTCTAATTTTGCCCTTGGCCCCCTTAGAATTACATTTTTGTTTTGTTTTGTTTTGTTTTGTTTCGTTTCTAGCCTTTTAGCTTCACGAAAATTGCATTTGCATCCCGGATTCGTTAGCATCTTATAATTTGCGTTTTATTTATTTATTGCGATGCCTTGACTCATTTACTTGTGTTTTTAAGCATTAGTACCCGATCTTCAAAAGAGGTATTTTCGTTATCCAT
>JAMWEH010000917.1:0-32375 GCA_024721245.1 Mitragyna speciosa | reverse complement strand
TCCCGTTAGTGTACAAAACTATAAATGATGGATAATTTAGATCAGAAGATGGGTTCGAGCAATTGTAGTTGGATCTCGTGATTGTTAGGATTTGTTTTTGAGTATAATTCATGGAGCAGAGTAGATTTATGTAATCTTGTGTTGTAGCATCATATATTAGGCCTGGATCGAGTGCACCGTTGGGACTGATCTCGCCTGCACCCATAGATATAGGAGTAGCAACCGCATAGTTGAATCCAATGTCTTGAATGGGATTTCCAGTATTGTCAAAGGGGTTTGCTGTGGTTACCATGGCAGACCGAATAGTTGCTGGACTCCAGCCGGGGTGTGCGCCTTTAAGAAGAGCAGCAATACCAGAAGCGTGAGGACAAGCCATGGACGTACCAGAAGCGAGATTGAAGTCACTGGACAAGCCAATATTTGGGCCAATTGTAGAAACAACATCATTTGGCTTCCAGGCTGCTAAAACTAATGTACCTGGTGCCATTACATCCGGTTTCAGAACTCCTGGATAGCTTGGTGAAGGACCTCTTGAAGTGTATGCAGCAACAATTGGTGCTGGCTTTGTCCCCAAAAACGTCTGTTGGAACTTGATGGTAGCAGTAGGATTTATCCCCTTTAAAGCATAATCAATCACGTTGGCAGCCTCCTCAGGGCTAATTATAACACCAGGATATTGGAAAATGCTATCATCATAGCCATAATCACTGGAGATGAAGATGGCAGCATTAACATTTGATCGGGAGACATAATCTATTTGGTCATAGAATGATTCACTGTTATCACATATGACTGTTCCATAACCAACTTGAGTGAGCAACTTAGTGGAGTTGCAAGCAGATATTGTTTTGTTGTATATAAGAGGTGAATCCTGTACAACGGCCTTTGCAGGGAACAGGGACCATCCGGTGATGGTTAATCCATTCCCTAGTGTTAAACTTCCAGCAAACCAACGGTCCATGGAGCCAGCAGCAACTGTTAAGACCCATGGAATTCCATTATGCAAAAAACCAAGATGAGTACCAGCATTTCCTGCTGAACTTGAAACCGTAACACCTTTTTCCATCGCGCCAAAAGAGGCTATTGCAATTGGGTCTTCATACAAAGGAACAAAGTCGAATCCCATGGAAATTGATATGACATCAACACCATCAGCAACAGCTTGGTCCATGCCAGCGAGTACATCAGACGCATAGCGCCCTTCCTCGAAAATGACCTTATACATTGCCAACCTAGCACGCGGCGCTACCCCTCTTGCTGTCCCCGTTGCATAGCCAAAAAATGAAGCATTATCGACATAGTTACCACCAACAGTGGACGAAGTGTGTGTACCATGGCCTTCAGTGTCCCTTGCAGAATACATTTTCTTTGTATTGTTTGGGTTCGCTGCCAAAACTCCCTTGTTGAAGTATTTAGCTCCAATGAGTTTTTTATTGCACAACGAGGAATTGAAATCATATCCTCCATCACATCCTCCTTTCCACCTGGAAGGAATCTCTGTCATTCCATCATCTCTAAAACTTAGACTTTCTGGCCAAACGCCAGTGTCGATGACACCGACTATGACATCTTTGCCATATTCAGAAGCTGGCCATAATCCTGCCATAGAATTCAGAGAGAGAAACTCATAAGAATGTGTAGTGTCTAGTGTGGCAACTTTGTCACTGTAAGCTGACACAAAGCCTGGCAATTTCTTTACAGCTTCTAGTTGAGCTCTGGATAATAATGCACTGAAACCATGCAACACGTTGTCATAAGTGTAAAGAAGCTGAGGGGGGCTCTGTGAATTCGGGCTTGTAGATTTCAGTGAACCAAGGAAGCTTGAGTACCAATGCTGGTTACTAGCAAAAGCGTTGGGCATAAAATGACTTGTCCATATGGACAATGTATGTGGACCTCTCTGCTGTGACTAGATTTACAAAAGAACATGCAAATAGGAAGAGAAAAGGAATATGTTTAACAAACTCCATTTTCTTTTACAGAAACAGTTGTTCTGGCACTTCTTGCATCAGCAACCTACACACTTATATACTCGTACAGCAGTGTCCGTGTGCGACATAATAGAGAAATTTACACATAGATTATTGATCCACGGAGGTGATTGGAGTTCCTCAAATTAGTTAAACATCTAAAGGCTAGGACGGCTTTTATTTTTTGTTATTTTGGCCTTGGGATTTTGTGCAAACGGCCGGACCTATTATACAAATTCAATGACTCAGCTGTCCTGGTGGAAGGAATGGTTAATGGCTCTATTTCTTGACATTTCTTAGACTTTTTTATCGGATGAAAACTATGTGTTATACGGCAACAATTAACAAATTATAAAGTAACAATTTACAATTGTTGGACCCCTACTTGCAGAAATCAAATTGGAAGTCAGCCTTGTCTTTTTATTGTCATTTTATACCCATCATTTAATATTCGTATGAAAACATATCATGCTTCAAATTTTTTTGTTAATTAGAGATCAATGTAAGCAGAACCCGTAGTAAACATGGAGTACAGCTGAACATTTTTGGAAATTGTTATGAATGCTGCACTCTTCCGTTGTTCAAAAAGAATTGCATACATTGATAAGAAAAACTTGTAGCAGAAGAGAATTTTTACAAATTTATTGCAAGTTTGCAATGAAAATTAAGCGTAGGCAGCTATGAAAGAACAGAAAACTGACTTGTATTGTACAAGTAGCAACTAAGCTGATTTCTATGAACTCCCAGAGTTTTTACTCTTTAAAACTAAAGACATTATAGGGTCACATCTAATTACCTTTTTTCTGTTTTGGCGGTTTTCTGATGTGCACCAAGCATGTTACTCATGTAATCACTAAACAAATGAAGAAGAGGACTTTAGTGTTTGGGTGTCTTGTCCTTTGGCACATCATTAGGTATTCCATTAATACAGAAATTGCTTTCTTTGAGCTGGAAATTTGCAAATATATAGAGACTATTATCTGAGAAAACATGTGCAATTGACTGAGATGTCTATTCGATTCTGCAGATTTAGTGTTTGAAATGAACGAAAAATAATTGGAGAGTTTGGCATAGTTGCTGGGATCAAGACAAGATGTAAAACAGTAATTTCCATAAATCCTATTGTACGAAAACTAACAACTTTGAATGCATCACATAGAGAGTTTATCATTTGAGAAGAATCAATATCTTTACCAAGGCGGGTGTTACAAACTTCGTAGCTGCAGCGACTAATTTAGAAATTAATGATCGAGTTTCCAATCATTTCTAAAACAAAAGACACACAAACATAACGATCAATTTCAATGTGGTTCAATCCAATGTTTAAAAGATGACAACCTATGCATGTGACATGTTTGTGTGCCCACAGCCATAAGGAAGAAACTTGACTATAGGAAAATTACGCTTGAAGGCTAAAGATTCAAGAAAGCATTCTCAGCTGACAAAACTTGTCCATTAATTTGCTTTAAAAACAAATAAAATTGATATTTCACTAATGCAATTATATAAAAGAAGGATTTCAGTGACAAAAAGGAAATAATGGAGAGAGAAAAGAATATTATTACAGTAAAAAAAGTCCGTAGCATCACAGTATGCTTGGATGCCTTGTACACTGAAACCAGCATTGAACTGCTAACTTCTTTAGTTTATTAAGGAATTTGTACTGAAACCACCTTACAGCTTACTTTTCACAGCTCACAAAATCATCATCAGATCACCTGCGGCATAAAAGATTAATTTCAGCGGGGGTATTCCAGCACTTAAAATTAATGTTACTACTGCTTCGGGGTACGTTAAGCTTGTTGTTAACTCACTGGATTCTCTCCGATGTTATCTACACACAAAATCTTCATTTGCTTAAATTAACAAATTTCTTTTAGCATCTTTCCAATTAATGAGATTATGATAATCCTGGGATCTATACATACATGCTTGTAGGTTGAGAATAAATTGATATCATAATTTGATCTGAATACAAAAATTATGGTGAGTGCGACAATTGACCAAATAGCATTTAGCCTGGCTAGAAATAAGGATTGCGACATGAACCTAACCATTTAAAACAAAAACCATTTCTTGCACACATTAATTATTGAAACCAATAATTCATTTTATAGTCTATGTAAGGATGGATGGGAAAGCCTGTAACGCTTAAGAAGGCGAGAAGAAGCTTACAAATTGTTTTCCTTTCAATTTTCTTCTCCAAATTTGATGTTATTCTATAATGTCCCTTCCAAGTCCTAATTTAAAAAAAAACCCGAAAAATAACAAAGAAAATAAATACTGAAAAGGGATAATAACAGTTATTGGTAATAATACAAAGATTAAGCTAATAAAAGAATAAAAATGTGATGTGCCATGTTGATGGTTTTGAACACAACTGTGAGCCTAGCTCCATGGTACAATGTTAACTAGCCTAGTAGATTGAGGATTTGGCAGAATAAAAAGGTTCGCTGATGAGATGCCAACGACGTCGTAGTAACCTTTGACCCGGGGTTTGAATTAAGGGGACGAGAAGGGAGGCTTAAGGAGTCAGGCTTTCTTCTTTTTTTTTCTTATTTTTTATTTTTTTAAAGGATGGGGTCAGGCTTTCTTAAACGCCATCGTACATCGCGGGAGAGTTTGGGCTTCTGCTCTCCGTTTGTACCGGGACGGAGCCCGTTATATTTTAAGAAAACGTGAAACAGGAAAACGAAAGTGTGCCTTTAGCTTGGATAAGGGCTTCATCAATTGGTGAACATAATTAGTTGGGCTTGCTTGTTTTGTACATATTTGGAAACGTTTATATACACCAATATTGAGAATGTGTGTATATGGAACAATAACAAGTTAATAAAGTTTTCGTTCTTTTTTCACACACATGATATTCATTTTTCAATCAAAATTTCAATATTCGATTTTCACCATCAATTCCTTGTATCGATCATTGGTCCAGCTTCTAATTCCATTGTTGTTTGTAACTAGCGGAACGCCATTAAAAAAAAAACTCTATGATAAAGAAAAATGGTTAATTTAGTGCCTTCAGAGAAAACACAGACAATTATGATTTTTTACATCAAAGATGAGGTGAAAGGATCAATTTTACGCCTTATGGGGAGGATACAACTATTGATAGACAAAATGTAACAACAAAGGAAAAAAGATCTATTTTTGCGCGTTTAGAGGAGAAGTTATAAGTAAGGCGAAAAGAAAAACAATAAAAACCAAAAGGAATGATAACAAAAGGGGATAAAAAAAATATTATAAGTGAATTTCATTTTACGTTTCAATAGTTGTAGCCATGTTGAGTCTGAGACTAGAATGTTTAAAAAAAAAATTTCTACGGACCATAAGGTCAAAAAATTTAAACATCAGGGATCATTTTGAGATTTAATAATAGTGCGAGGACTATATTTGCAATTTGTCATCACCCAGTAAAGGTATTTTTTTTGGCAGGGTTTCGCTCAAACTTCCTTAATTTTAACAATAACGATCTAAAACTGCGTCGTTCCGCATTTGAACTTCTTACTAATGGGGCACTCTACTTCTACTCCTCTTGGATTTCATGTCTTTAGTTTTCTCAATTGACCAATTTGATCATTTCACTCATTTACTCAGCTTTTTGTCCGTTGGAATTTTTCAAGATTTCAAAAACTATGGGGCTGAGCGCCTGGAAGTGGGGAAGGCAATGGACAAAATGTCTTTCCAGCCCAAAAAGATGGAGTCTTTTGCGTTTCTTGGCATGAATGAACAAATCCTATTTGTTTTTAAATATGCAATTGACTGAATTTTTTTTTATTTTAATCACTTCAGTTCATGATGGACCTCAACTTTTCTTATGTATTTGGTCTTAGATTTATAGGGAATTTTAAGGAATTTATTAGTGATGCCTTTTCTTATTAGTCCCCAAATTTCCATCTAGTGGAAATCTTCTTGCATCACTTCCCTATTTATCTGGACTCGGTTAATATTCCCCACATACGTGATGTAATATTTGTTCCGAAAAGCATTAGTCCGTCAAGCTACTGCCCCCTGAATAGTTTTGGTGCCTGTTTCCCTCCATTTTCAAGATTACAGGAAATTAACATCTTAGTTTCCTGATTACTGGAGAACTTACAAAATTCAGTGATGGAAAACTCTCATATTAATGTTTGAAAGTAATATCTTGAATCCTAAACAATTTCCTTATCATACAATTCAAAATTGAAAGAACTAAATAATGCAGAAATGATTTATTGGAGAAGGATCTAAGAGACTTACCATGGAAAAAAATTAAGTAAATATAATTATGGAGGGATTTTGGGAAGTAAACATTAGTTAACTCAATCCATGAGACAAAATCTTAGGCTTCACACACACATATATGTGTGTGTGCGGCTATGTGTACATACATACATACATACATATACATACACACACATGCATACATATATCATTTCATAGTAAATATTGATTCTATTTCCATTATTAAGGATTTAAATTTCAAATTTAACTTAATTATATGAGATATTTCGTTCTTTATATGGAAATAAATTTTGTCATATAAAAATTGAGGGTTTAATATTTAAAAAAAAAATCAGAGATTATATAGGGTTGTGTTCTGATTTTTATAATTATCAATGCTGGGAGATTTTGTCTTCAATCAAGATCTTGTATTAAATGTGATTGATTGACTCTTATTATGACCTTAATTATATTTTGATACTCAACTTATAAAATTTCCTCATTCAATTCTTATCATTGCCACTATATATATGTAAGTCTACTTGGATGGCAATCTATAAATAATAACGCATAAACGATGTTATGGAATTAAATTTAATGCCATTATTATCCATTATCTAGTGCATAGAGCAAGAAAATTGGTATAAATACGTCGCGTCTTGCACTGTTTTCTTGCAACATTGTTCCTTTTCTCGTATATGTCTATGGCTTCCTCAAAATTCGCTTTTGCCTACTTAGCTCTCTTTTCTTTGATTTTTCTTTCGCTTCTGGATCGGCACATGTGTAAGTTCTTGTGATAATCGAATTCAATTTCTTCTTTTTTTATTTCTCTCTTTTTATCCATTTGTTTTCTGCGGTCCCCTCTACAGAAAAAGACTAGGCACTTTCTCCAATGGAAACTTAGAAAGGGATTAAATGGAAGAAACAATGAACTCTCAGTTTGCCTTCTTTTTATCGCTAAATTTTTCTTCTTTACTCTAATGAATTATTAGTCATTCGGACACATTCATGAATTTGTTCTTGAGATGACAATAGTATCTTGTCCTTGTGTAAGTAAGTAAAGGCATTTTTAGAACGAAAATAATTGCCCAAAAGTTTTAGCCTATTTATATCTTATTTATACGTGTCCAAAATGCTTTACAGGCGAAACCAGTAGTAACGAGGGCACATCAGCCAAAGCCAGCACCAATGGAACTGAGAGATGCGTGAAGAAGGTGATTGAAGGTAAAGTTCAATACTGTTGCTGTGGAAGGGAAACTTCTTGTTGGGACACCTTGGAACGTTGCGAACTTGCCTGCGACGATGTTGTCTGTAATCCACCTCCTAGACAAGAATCAAACCATTGATTTGTTATTCTTGTCATAGTAAAGAATAAGGCACGCCCGATGTGAACACTGAATCATTCATGCCCTAATTATATATTTATTGAGAATAGAATCACCTTCTGTTGTCCATCATCAAAAAAATGTGCAAACAAGGATTTTCATACTTGGTCACCTAGAGTTACATAAAAAAATTAGTAAATTTATTAAAGTCATAAAAAAAATAAATTTCATAAAACAAAATAAGTTTCAAAATTTATCATTTTTAAATTTACCAATATTTTTTAGAGTTATATTAGCTTTTTTTTTTTCGAGAATTATGATGACAAGTAGTCATTATAACACTTTCTAATGCTAACGAATATTATTCAAGGTTAGTGCATAAAGCAACTCGCATAATCTACACTAGAAGCATAGCCAGGCGTATCGATCCCACATCTCATGTACACGGGTCAATTACAATCGTACTCCTTCGTATAGAAACAAGGAAATATATCTTCCAGGTCAATTATATAAATCACGTAATTTAGGTCAATTACTAAAAAAAAAATATTGGCATAATATATTTCCTTCAGGTGTTCTTTCTTTTCCCTTCCGACAAATTAGGAGTTCAAATATTCGCAGCTCCCAGAGGCCATTGGTATTTGTTAGAAGAACTAGGGGGTCAGGCTGTGCAAGGCACAGCCTTGGCCCACCCAAAAGTATAATTAATCTAAACCATCAAGAAAATAAAGTAATCATATGATAACTATATAAATTAATAAGTAAAGAAGTTAAATGGAAATGATAAGATTTAGTGTTATTCTTAAAACTAAATGAAAAGATACATGTAAACAAGCTAAATGGAACAACAGCATGTGCCATCATTGAATTAAGCAATTATCAGACTTCAAAATCTACACTTGAATATCGAACTCGTCTTATACTAAAAGACCAAAGAAGCTTTATATTAATTAAATGGACCTTCAAATTTTTATTTGTAAATTTGTGTTCTGTAGATGGTCAAGAAGATGACCAGGCATTGCTATTAGCAGATTCACTCCTTTCAAAGGACGTCCTGCCTTTTCCTTTAGTGCTGAACGTCCCAAATCTCCAAAAGCCAAGCTAAGATTCTGTGAATAATAATTGAGAAGGTCTTTGGCAATGGCACAAGTTTGCAGCATTAATAAAACAAACATGAGTCTAAAACATTAATAAAACAAGTTATTTAGAATAAAAAAGTATATGGTTATGAAAGCCATCACATTTACATCCACAGTTAAGTGCATATTGATTTGGCATTAAAGAACTTCCCAGTCATACCATAACAATGCAGAAAGGAAAGTTGCACGAAAAATCAAATTTGCTAATTTTTATAGTAAATCATGCTAGGTGAATCTTAATGGTTTACCCAATTAGCGTTTCCCTAGTGAATTTAAAATTATCAGTCATTCTGAGATTAAATAAATTGTTATTTCTGATTCTGACCAAACGGCTAAACTCTAGGATAAATTGAAAGAAGGAGAATACGATTCAACTCGAAATTCACGGGGAAGCCCGCTTTTCACAACAAATGATGAGGGTGAAGTAGTAATTCAATGCACAAGATAATAGTTGTCTTTGGATCGGAGGAGGCTTTGGGAATGAAAAGTTCCAGTGGAGTTGGTGTACGTAGACCGAGGGCTGGACTTTGACCGGGAATAAGAAATTTCCAGCGAAAACTGAAATTAAGAGTTTTAAAAATGGGGTGAAATTTTGGGACTAAAAAAAACCTAAATAGAAATTTAAAAAGAAGAAATTAACAAAATAATAAAGAATTAAACAAAAAATTGAAAAGTAAATAATAAACAAAATAAATACAAAATTGTAACAAAAAACATGCACCCACTCTTTTTCTCTGCGAGAAAAGTGGAAGTAAAGTGAGTTAAACATATCAAAAAAGGAGAAAGTTATCTTCATGGATGACATTCTTTTTTTTTTTTTTTTATTTCTAGTGGGAAAAGAATGGATCGCCTCAAACAATGGGGAAAAAGAAACATCAAATTCATCCAAAAAATCCCAAGAAAGGCTAATGAATCTTTTTTTTTTTTTTTTTTTTAGGATAGCCAAAGGGTTTAGATCTAATGGAAGTACAATAACCCATAAAGAGGCTGAATTTTTTGAGAGAATCGATAGAAGAAAAGCTATCTATGACACTAGGAGATCACCTCAATATTTTAAGCACTCAAAACAACTAATAACGTTTAAAAGTATATTTAGTTTCAATTAGTCACCAATTCAATGGACATAGATGAGCTTGATAAGGGTCTGTGCATTTAGACAACAAATAAAGTAATTGTGTTAACCTAGTAGATAATGGTCCAACTTACATGTTTTGAGCTTGATTAATGGGCCAAAGCACGATTGGGCCAAGAGCAAGCTTTTTTTGGACAGAAAAAGGGCATCATGTAAGTGGCCTAAACAAACAAAATAAAGTAGGAAAAATGAAGAGAATGAAGGCAACGTACAAAAGCTTACCAAGGAGGGAATACTACTAACTGGTTGTGTCACGTGTCAAAAGCTGGGGATGCTACAGTAACTTTTGTGTTCTTTTATTATATATATATAAATAAACTAGTAGAACCTGGCTGTGCAAGGCACAGCCAGGGCCCCCCCACTTTCGGGGCATAAATTTTATATTTATAATTAAGCAATACAAATAGAAATTCAGAACAAGGATCTGTCTTAACGTTATAATGAATTATCATAAAATGGGAATATGCAATAAACAATGGTATGTGCATTTGTAAAAATATAAGCCAAGCGTTTAAGAGTCTTTTGGAGGATAAGAACTATTACAATATCTATGTTCTAGTACATTTATACTTGTTTCAGGCCAAAAAAAAAAAAAAAAAAGAGACATTGGATAAATAGGCATCCAACTAAGAAGCTGAACAATTAAAACAAAACAATTCTTCCATGTGCCCAGAGATTGAATCATTAAAGTGGAATCATTTTCAGACACAATCTTCTCTTAGCAAGATTTTTTAGCCATCTTGGCTACCAGAAGAGATGATATTATGCCTCTAAATTTGCTTTGAGACAGTTGCTACAAATTTTGCCAAACCATCACGGATCGTGGCTTCCATTCCCACAATTGCAATTTCTTCAAACAATGGCATATGAAGATTATGTTAAACAAAAATACCTACAAAATCTCAATAAAAATTAAAAATAAAAGACTGCCATTTTGAATATAGCTTTCAGGCATTAGGAACTTTTTATATGTGCTTCAAATATAAATCAAATTGATTCAACAAATGCCGTTACCACAGAAACATCAATACCACGAAAAAAGACTACGTACACATCCACAAAGGTGTAATGTACATGCCAAATCATTAAGACAATAACACAGAAATTTAATCTCCCATTGCATAGGGAGAAATAAGGGACTTTAATTATGCAAGAGTATTTTTATGATTATATCTTATGCAAATAATTGTACATGATAATAAGCAATCATTATAAAATGCATTTACCCTCATTTTATTGTTCTTCATCATTGCCAACCTACTTCCTAATCTTTTGAAAGCTCATTATTAATTTAAATAGCCGCAAAGATATCAACTTCCACAAAAAAATCTAAATCAGTTAAACAAATCTAAAATTAGTTAAATTCTTTTATAGTTTCAACAATTGCTTAATTCTAAAGTTTAAGAAACAAATCACTATTCAATTAGAACAATGAACTACTTGATTAACAAGTTATACAAAATAAAATGTAACTCAATTGTTTTATCCCAAGAACAATGAAAAAAAGATTATTCTTATTTTATTTTAAGAGTTCTGATAGATCATAAACATGATGAGCTTTACGACTTCATATGTATCCTTAAAAGTTACTAATTTTGTAAATTGGAAAAAAAATCATTAAGAGAAAATGAAAAGATTTATCTAAATATACCTTATAAGGCCAAGTCATGAATATATGTGTCTTCAACAATTTCAAAACTGAACCAAGATGGCCATAATGTTAGACCTTTTTATATCCTGCCAAGTACTGTTTCATATAAAAAATTTATATATGCATATTTATGGTTACATAAAAGGCTTAGATAGGACAATAATAGGTGAAGAATGATTAAGACTGCCTTGACCGCAAGCTAAGTTGCATTAAGAGGAGAATCCCCAAAAACCATCAAGATTGCCCAGCCATGTAAAAGTTAAATTAGCTCTAGGCCTGAATTACTACTCAAGAAAATCATAATATCATCATAGTTTGTGAGTTAAAACTAAGGGCTTAAAAATCCACCAATACTAAAATAAAATACAATGCACAAGTAAACCTAACAGGAGTGGGTTCTATTCACAAGTACCAAATACTTCATCAAAGTGGTTTACATGTAACAGTCTAAGCTATTCTAGCTTAAGCTCAATATGCAATGCTGATTGCTTAAAGCATAAAAAAAAAAAAAAGCGTAAAGCAATTCATTAGCAAATCACTCTAGTAAAAGAGCGAAATAATATTCAAACAGGTATTACCATGTAAAGGGATGCGTTGAAAGCAGTTCAAAATGAATAAATAATAGAAATTATTTGGTTACTAAACTGCAAACAAAGTGAAGAGAATGATTTGATCGTCACAAAATATTAAACAAAATCAATGATATAATAAATAATTTAATAAGTTGTAATAAAGAAAGTTCACACTACATGTCTGAGTATTACCTGTATCCCATAATCAATCAACAGATAGGAATAGGCATATCTGTTTAGTTTTGAGTCCAAGGACCTTTGTATTTGGTTATGTCATAATCCGTCATTTAAGAAATCTATTGCAAAGACCATATCTCTAGTGAAGGGCAAACAAAAAACGGAAAACAAAAATACACTCGAATCAATTCAAAGAAAATATGTAAGCCCTCATACAGGACATAAAATATAAATGCTCTCTTATAAATCACCAAAAAAAAAAAAAGGCTAGCCAATAATAACTGGAAAAGATGTAGTACAAATGCGAAAAATAAAAAGCATTACCATTTCACCATCACTATGACTGCAAGCGTAACTTCCCGTCCATCGGTTGTTGATCTAGAACGATAAAGGGGAAAAAAAGACAAAATAAAAGGTAAAGATATTGACTTTATTTTTCTCAAAAAAATAAATAACAAATACAAACATGACAGATACATAGATCATTTCCTTTCCTCTCTCAGGAAAAGATTCCAAAAACTCTCGAATTTAGTTCAGATCTATGGAAAAGGCTTAGATCTGTATTGTTGCCTTTTCTTTCTTGGCGAAAAGATTCCAAAAACCCTCAGATTTCTGCAAATTTAAGTTCAGATATGTGGAAATGCTTAGATCTGTATCAAATGAACCACCATGGCTGCAACCCAGTTGCATTAGAGAGAGAACTCACTCATGATGCCATCAGGGTTGCCATGCCAAGGTCCAAATCGTCATCACAGATTATTGGCTGGAGAAACTATTTCTCCCTTCTGTAATAAGGAAAGGAAAGAACAAAAGGAGCTACGGAGGAAAGAGAAAAAGATAAAGAAAAGGCAGCGCGCAAAAGCACCGGAAGAAGCTACGAAGGTATCCCTGCAATGAATATCCAAAGTGACCAGATTAAAATAAGAAAATAGACCTAAGCTGAAGAGGATTACAGGGAAAGGGACAGGAATTTATAAATACATGAAATAGGAAAAATTAAAAAGAAAGACAGACCTGTGTAATCACACTAAAAATCGTACGAGATGTAATCACACTAAAATCTGGAAGACTAAGCACAAAGAAAAAAAAAACAGATGGCAAACCAACTGTAGCGTCGACCGATGGACAAGGCCATCCAGTTGATGAGGAAAGACAATGATGCATTTTGTTGAATAGTGATAAAATCTAAATCCAAAGGTTGAGATAAATATGAGTGGACCAGTAATGAATCTAACGGTGGAAAGAGAAAGATAAAAAGATGAATGGGATCAGGAAGGACAGATTTCTACCGAGGAGAAAACAAATCATGTGCTGTGCAATGACAAAACCAACCCTAACAGTTGTAAACTATTGATAGCAAAAGCTATTATGAGAAGGGTGTAATTGTAGTAGGAAGGTGAAGAGGAATATTTATATTTAATAGCCTACAAAAATTGGTGTGCATTCCAACGGGCAGTTGGAAGAGCATGCAATTTGACAAAAATAACACGAGCAGTATAAAACTATTCAAGAAAAGCAAGGCTAAATCAGTAAATAGGAGGACACGTGTCAATTAGCCAGCCACCAACTGTTGCTACACGTTTTTTTTTTTTCTAATATAAAATAATATATAATAGGTATAGGTAGATTATATATTATGTATTATATGTGTATAATTATATTAATTTTAATATAAATATAAGTAAACAATTTTTTTAATTGCTAATTCTGATGATAATAAGTATAATTAATGACTTAATACAAAAGTATGGGTAAGTACGATGGAACAAGGGAGTCCGTATATGAGACGATTACTATCCCATATGTACTTTACCAAGATATCTGCTTAATCACATGAAAATATATGCTGAAGAAACAAAGTTTAGTACAAAGAGTCAGATCAAAGAGACTAAGGGCAGTATGGCCTTAGTGTATAGGTTTACTGTTATGCAACTTTCACATCAAGCAAGCTAATAGCAGTATGGCCTTGGTGTATAGGTTAGCTGTTACATAACTATTGGCGTACCAAACAAGCCTTTGTCGTGGAAAATGGAAAATAGAAGTAACATGTCATGATGAATGTGAATAAAATACAAAAATGTGAGTAGAAACATAAAAAAGGCAAAAAGCATGCTTTAAAAAAATAAAAAATAGTATAATAATGCAGTAATGAGATAATAATGTGAAATATACACAATATAAATTCGATGGGATGCATAAATGTCCGAAAAAATTAGGCAGCATGCAATATAAATTCGATGGGATGCATAAATGTCTAAAAAAATTAGGCAACATGGTCATGCAAACCATTATTTTTAACTAACGGACAAAAAAATTATCTTACATTGATTGCATCTAAAAAATTAGAAATAAGAACAAATGGTCCAAGAAGATATGCAAATAAAGACCGAAAAAACCAGGAAATTAAACGAAAAGAAGCAGCATAATATAATATATATATATATATATATATTTGTGTGGAAAAATCAGCAAAATTGCTTGGGAAAAGGTAGGGCGCAAAGACACCCGAAGAAGCCGTGAAGGCATCCCTGCAACAAAAATCCAAAAGTGACCAGATTAAAACAAGAAAATAGACCCAAGCTGAAGAACATTAGAGGGGAAGAGACGGGAAGACAAATATTTTTTTTATAAATATATGATTATATGAAATAGGAAAAATTAAAAAGAAAGACAGGCCGACAGGAAAAGAAGACCGCTAATTTGAGGAGAAATGACAACAATTGAGTTAAAAATTGTACGAAATATAATCAGAGTAAAATCTGGAAGAATAAGCACAAAACAAAAAGGAGACGGCAAGGCAGGTGCAGTGCCGGCTGAAGGACAAGGCCAACCGGCTAATGAGAAGGACAATGATGCATTTTGTTTGTTAAACAGTGATAAAATTTAAATCCAAAGGTTGAGACAAATATGAGTGGACCAGTAATGAATCCAACGGTGGAAAAAGAATGATAAAAAGGAAGATGAATGGGATAGGAAGGGAAGATTTCTGTCGAGAAGAAAACAAATCATGGTGTTGCATAATGACAAAACCAACCCCCAATAGTTGTAAACTATTCATAGCAAAAGCTCTTTTGAAAAGGGTGTAATTGTAATAGGAAACTGAAGAAGAATATTGAATAGCCTGCTAACGGTGGTGCATTCCCACAAGCAATTGGAAGAGCATGCAATTTGACAAAAAAAACATGAGCAGTAGAAAACTATTCAAGAAAAGCAAGGCTAAATTAGTAAATATGATGACATGTGTCAATTAGCTAGCCACCAACTGTTGCTAGAAGCTTTCTTTTTATCTATTAGGTAGACTAGGTGGGGCTGGCTGTGCTATGCACAGCCACTGCCCACTGCCAGCAAGTATTGAGTTGTTGCAAGTTTAAAAAAATGTCGAGCAGTAAATTTCATGCTCAAAAAGTGAGAAGATATATCGAAGCAGGTCTATTAAGACTGGAAGCCAATTAACTAAAGGGCACCAATTATGCGGAAAATAATTAATATCATTCTATGTTAAATCTGCAAGTAAGGTACAAAATTTCTCGAGGAAAAATTGAGCAAGCACACTATACAGAGTCACCACCCATCGCAAATTACATTGAAAGCAGTTAAATCCTATCCTACCTAACATCATGATCTACATATAACCCAATCAGGGTGATTTCCTTCCACATCTTGGCCTTCATGGATTACAATCACAAAAATAAATAAATAAACAAAGCTCCTTTGAAGCAATTCACAGAGTATGTGATTCTCGAAGATCTTTTGGTCTCTTCCTTGAAAGGATTATATGTTAGTTCTACCTTGATTTGCCAACCACAATTGCATTGAGAGCATTTCAATTGCGTAACTCAGTTTTGAAAATGTAGAACCACAACTATATAAGCATTTACAAATTTGAATGAAGCTAATGCTGTTTCAATGTGGATCAGAGAGTTTAAACATGGTTATGGTAAAACGTGACAAATCAAAGCCCATGCTAAAGAATGAAAATTCACTTATTGGTATTCAACTCCAAATAGGCAATATTAGCATGAAAGCAAGATATGATAAAGCAAACCCTGAGTCTCTATCACATAAAATAAGTAGCTAATGTTGTTTGATAGATCCCTGCATCCAAAAGCTAGAGATCTAGAAATATTCAATTGTGAATTTCGCTTTTAGCAAGTTGCCACTCTCTCAAACGATCACTTGTGGAGACAAGAAAGTTACAATAACTACCCCTTTCAATTGATTAACAATTTGCTTCTGCAGATATATCTTCAAGCTTTGTCCCCGTGATACTTGTTCAAGAGAGATGCAGATGTCATTGCCCCAGGTAAGAGTTATACATCTACTATATGTATTGTTCTATAAATCTAAGATAATTTTAGATGCGTTATGATAAAACTTGAAATGTATTTTAGGTGCGTTATGATAAAATCTTCTCTCGATATAACATAACTGTCATGTTTGAAATAAAGAAATGTTTAGGACCTGAAATGTAACAAGTGGAAGAGAAACTTACATTGTAACTCTTTAACGATTGGAATATCTCCCAACCTACGTGCGAAAAGCAAGCCTGCTAACATTCTACAATAAAAATCTAAGTTTCTATTTACATTGAAACACCAACAAACAAGATATGTAAAGAACTATAGCTACCACAACAATATCATTAAAAAGTTTTTTTTTTTTGGTGAGATTTTTTTAGTTCTAACTAAACGTTAATAATGATGGACCTAATAATTGTGTGTGTGCTACTCTTTGGAAATAAATTTATGACATCTTTGGTGGAAGCAAAGCACGACAAAGAAAAAAAGCATTGATCAGACTGATGGCACAATTATAGAGATCAAGATGGGCCTTAAAAGTTTAAAATCATATTATTGCAGTAAAATTTTCTGCATGGTTGTCAACCAACAATCCCACTCAAGGCATAAATAACATGTGATGTGAAACACTACTTAAAAACTCTATGCATGAAATTCCTGTCCTAAAACGTCACACCAAATATCATAAAACTGTTAAGTACAACTATGAGTCCAAATAGTCAGGATAAATATTGGATCATCACTCATTACAAAGGTTAGCTACACAAATACCCAGGTTGATTACACTGTACCAGGAAAGAAACTTACATTCTCTACTTGACTTAACTAAATTAGAGAACTTGTTAATCTAGAACTATTTTGTTCAAATAGGAAACCTTGTACTTCACCCACAACATCAATCAATGTTGCTTCAGTTCACATGCTAAGTCTCCCAATGAAGACTTCACAGTACCTACTGTTAGCTACAAAATTAGTCTAGACACGCTTTGCCTTAAGCAACATGATCTCAAAATTCCAAATTTTTCCATGTCATCCATTGGTGTTTCCTTTCTCATCTAATCCATTCTTTGACACATATCCATTGACTTGACCAAACAGGTGCACCTCCTTACCATTTTAAATAACTACACTTGCTTGGCTATCATTTTATTTCTTTATCTGGTCCCCTGTAATCCAAAATCCTATTGCTGAAATGTAAAAATTTTCTTTTAATTTGCATATATCACATAAAGCTCAAGATGAACTTCTCAATTGGGCCAACGGATTGATCCTAGGAGTTGTATCATCCATGCATGACCTCTCGCTGAATATTTAGATTGAGCGTAAAAATTTTAAGCTCTCTATCTGAATGCTTTTCTCCATAACTTTTCAAACTAAAGTTTTCTGGTTTATATCACTCACAATAACATACTGTGAAGATAATACTTAGGGAGGGTTAGTAAGTAGTAAATTCCCATATGATATGTGGTTTTCTTGATTTTTTTTTTAATGATCGTGAATTGAGAAAAAGCCAAAGTTGTGTTTGGCAAACCCTATTTTTGAATTCTCAAATATTATCCCCATTTAGAAAGGCACAAACACTAATATAGCAAGTACAAATATCCAATGCAAGAGTTACAGCAGACAACCTCATCCAGGGTAAAAAGTTTGTAAATGACAGTGACTGACATGTACCATTGATTCATCAACTTGCGCAATCATCACTTAATTGTTATGCCCAAAATTCAAACAATAACTGGAAACCCAAGAAATACGATCAAGACTAAGTGAGCTAATAGTCCCTTTTGCCATTTTATCCATTAATAAATGAAGAAGAAGATCCTCCAAATCCCAAATGCCTAAGCAACCAACTCAGTTTCATGGCACTCAAGCTTGACATATTTAACATGCAATAGCAATATAATAATTTTTACAAGCAGAAAATAACAAGAAAAAGTTTACAAGCATGCTTAAATGATAAACCAATCATTAAACTGACATAAACACATATGCATTTCATGGTACTATCAAGTTAAGACTTCCCATAATGGCTTTAAGAAAACAGACACTAAATTTTTCGTTTAATAAAATAATTTCGTCAAGCTGCTTAATTGAGCAACATAGGAATTCAGCATCAAAGATATGACCTTATAGCATCAAAGATATGATTTAATTCCTGTATAAATGTAAATGGAATAGAAGACAATTCAACTCAAGTCCAATTGAAATTCCCCTTGATGATATTCTCTGCCTCTAAAGATGAAAATTACCTCGATGGTGAACATTTTAGATTTCACGATAGAAATGCTTTTGGAACTTCCAAGAAGAGAAAAGATTGCTAGAGCAAAGCATGACGAAGATCTTGATATATTCATGAAGGTAAAAGTACTTTTAAGTGTTTTTCATCTTTCTGCTTGATCATTATATCTCTAGAGTTTACACTCAACAAATAGCAAAGATAAAAAATGCTAATATAGTACGAGACAGAGAAAACCGCAAAGATGCAAAGTTAAAAAAAAAATGCAATAAAAAAGCAACATGCAATGCAGGTGTTATCACAAACCTGGAATAACGAGACCAAGTGCAGCTCTTTATACACTAAACCAAATACAGAAACAAACTGCAAAGTAGTCAAAAGACAAAAGATTAACAAGGTAAACCATATAAATGGAAAAGAAAAGAAAATAAAAGGAAAAAAGGGAAGAGAGTAAAACCAGAGGAAATAGGGAAACAAAAAAGTAAAAGAGGGGAAAAAAATGACCAAACAAAACCAGCTTCTAGGAGAAGGTCTTCTTTGCCGGGCCCTCTTCATTGTCAAATTGGAAGGAAGAAAAGACCGCTATTAGTACTCTAAACAAAAAGAAAAGCAGATTTTTTTAGCTCCATCAAATCTAGCCTTGGACGATCTTATGGCTGAGACAAAATGGAGGTACAAAATCAACAGGCGAAGATTTACCCAATGAAAAATCCCTCAATTTCAGGAAAAGTGGAAGACCTAAGAGAAACTGTGGACTATGGTGCAGCTGAACTAAGAGTACGAAAAAATGGAACAAGATTAGACAGGAAATTGAGGGGGGATCGGTTGAAAAACAAAAGCCTTATCCCTCAGTTGCAAAGCCTTGAGGCAACCATAGCCGTGTAGGTGGATATTGGTACTAACACACGACATGGTAACACAATTGGAAATTGTCCAAAAGCAACACCACAAAACCAAACCGACCCGAAGCAAACGGGTCTAAAGAAAGAATGAACGGTGGAAAAATTAATAAAAGATGCATAATTGCAAAATGATAGAAACAGAAAGACATGCTCAGATGAAACAACTTTCAAGAATGGGGGAAAAGAAGTACTTTAGCAAATAAAAGCAATGAAGACAGCAAAGAAAGTGGCAGGCAACTTCACCAACTACATACTGTTCGTCAAACCAAACTTCAATAGTTGATTGCCTTTTAAAGTCGACTAACGGCAGTTGCTACGGCAAACTCCAATAATAACAAGTAATCTAAACCAGCACCCAAACGGCATCTCAAGCCTTAATCACTTGACCCGATCGGAGGTACTTCCCCATTTTTTTTTTTTTGAATAAGTGTATTATATTAATATATTAAAAAGATAGTTAAAGTATCTTTCTAAAAAATTATTTTTAAAAAATATTAACCAAACAAACGTAAATTAGATGGACTACATTTGGGTGAAAATTTTGGAAATTTATCATAAAATATTTTTTTCAGAACGTTTTGTAAAATTAAAATGTGTAAAACTGTTATTGTACATTAGTATAAGAAATGCAAAAATGGGAGTACGTATATATTATGCTTTATGAGTATTTTCGAATGAATTTTAAACCTATTCGTTTGGATAATTATTTTTTATAGTGTTTTTCTTTTTTTAAAACATTATAGTAACATACTTCAAAATTTTTTAATAAATGTATACGTGAGAAAAAAAGATAGTTAAATAAATATTTAAAATTTTTAAAATACATATTCTTAAAAATATATGCTCAAACAAATAAAATAGTTGAAAAAAAAATTTAATCAAACCCGAATCACTGTTGGATCTATTGATCGCCTCATTTATTGTGAATTTTCGCATTGCTTTGCCAATAATGTATGTCATCGATACACTTTCTAAAATGGGCAGAAAATAATAAAGAAAGAAAAAGATATGACCATTTAGACCATTTTTTGACTTTTCCTTTCGATTGTGATTGATGATTATTTTTAATTGGAAATAGCTGGCTTTTGGCCAGTTAACTCTTGCCAAACATCCTTTTGGCCTCACGGGCAAAACTGAATTTACTGGAGGAGGCATCAACAGTTATATATTGTTTATCATTTTAGTTTTTGTTGTAAAGGGCAAAAATGACAAAACGCCATTTATTGTCTCCAAAAGCAAACCAAGCTGCAAAAAACAGATTGTAAATTTACAAGAAAAGCCTGGAATAGTAAAAGACTGTTCACGCAGCTACTTTTGTTGAAGAGGACATACATGTCTTAACACCATCTTCCTCTCTAGGAGCCATACAAACACCCAATGTACAGACGACACGCGGCAAAAGACCTTTTTATATAATAGGTAGAAATAGAGGTAGATATTGGGATCGAATCAAAAGACACAAGGAAATCCAATATGACATGCATATTTATGGGTTGGGCTTGTGAATTATAGCTCTTTGGGCTATAGTAACACTTTCATGTATAACCCGTAGAAGACGTCAATCGATCTGGATATGCAAATCCAAAAACTTACAATGTCGGACTGGGTATCCCTTACAAACATTCTTAACCTGGTTTTGTTTCTCCCGCGGATTTTTTGAAATAGTGACGAACGCGAAGAGAAGACATTTTGGTTGGTCGCCTAAGAAATCCGCTGCTTTGTTGGTTCTCTCTTCAGATTTTATGATTCTCCCGTTGATCATTAAGTTGGAAGTCTTTGTTATGTTATTACTGATTTACGTCTTTCTTGTACAGGATTTTATAAAAGTTTATAATAGAAGGCTTTTTTCTTTTTTTTTTTCAAAACAGAAGGCTGTAAGTCCTGCTTGCCATCCATCCATCTATATAAGATAAAAGATAACGGTGATTGACATTTGTCTAATATTTTGACGTTTGTATTTTAAACTTATGAACATGATAGGCAAAGCTTAAAAAAAGAAGAAAACCCGAACTTGAAAATATCAAACCACTTCGATAAGATAAATAGAAAGATATAAAAGAGCATAGCTCACAACAATATGCTTAAATATCATGAATCACCACACTGGAATCATTGGTGCAACAACAATAGGACTCCTCACAGTATGCTTACCATTCTCCTCCACCCAAATAATTGAACCAGATGTAACTCTCTTATTGTGGTCTGCTGTATAATGTATGGTAAGAGAATAACTTTGCTTCTCGTACTTTTCTTTGAACGCCAATCTCTGGGGGTAGACAGTAACTACTGAACCCTTTGGTGCCCTTACTTCAGCCTTATAAGTTGCTGCCCCATCTCCAACATTTGTGACAGTCCTTTCAAATGTTTTAGTCAATGCATTCTTTGTCCCGTTAGTGTACAAAACTATAAATGATGGATAATTTAGATCAGAAGATGGGTTCGAGCAATTGTAGTTGGATCTCGTGATTGTTAGGATTTGTTGCTCAGTATAATTCATGGAGCAGAGTAGATTTATGTAATCTTGTGTTGTAGCATCATATATTAGGCCTGGATCGAGTGCACTGTTGGGACTGATCTCGCCTGCACCCATAGATATAGGAGTAGCAACCGCATAGTTGAATCCAATGTCTTGAATGGGATTTCCAGTATTGTCAAAGGGGTTTGCTGTGGTTACCATGGCAGACCGAATAGCTGCTGGACTCCATCCCGGGTGTGCGCCTTTAAGAAGTGCAGCAATACCAGAAGCGTGAGGACAAGCCATGGACGTACCAGAAGCGAGATTGAAGTCACTGGACAAGCCAATATTTGGGCCAATTGTAGAAACAACATCATTTGGCTTCCAGGCTGCTAAAACTAATGTACCTGGTGCCATTACATCCGGTTTCAGAACTCCTGGATAGCTTGGTGAAGGACCTCTTGAAGTGTATGCAGCAACAATTGGTGCTGGCTTTGTCCCCAAAAACGTCTGTTGGAACTTGATGGTAGCAGTAGGATTTATCCCCTTTAAAGCATAATCAATCACGTTGGCAGCCTCCTCAGGGCTAATTATAACACCTGGATATTGGAAAACGCTATCATCATAGCCATAATCACTGGAGATGAGGATGGCAGCATTAACATTTGATCGGGAGACATAATAGATTTGGTCATCGAATGATTCACTGTTATCACATATGACTGTTCCATAACCAACTTGAGAGAGCAACTTAGTGGAGTTGCAAGCAGATATTGTTTTGTTGTATATAAGAGGTGAATCCTGTACAACGGCCTTTGCAGGGAACAGGGACCATCCGGTGATGGTTAATCCATTCCCTAGTGTTAAACTTCCAGCAAACCAACGGTCCATGGAGCCAGCAGCAACTGTTAAGACCCATGGAATTCCATTATGCAAAAAACCAAGATGAGTACCAGCATTTCCTGCTGAACTTGAAACCGTAACACCTTTTTCCATCGCGCCAAAAGAGGCTATAGCAATTGGGTCTTCATACAAAGGAACCAAGTCGAATCCCATGGAAATTGATATGACATCAACACCATCAGCAACAGCTTGGTCCATGCCAGCGAGTACATCAGAGGCATAGCGCCCTTCCTCGAAAATGACCTTATACATTGCCAACCTAGCACGCGGCGCTACCCCTCTTGCTGTCCCCGTTGCATAGCCAAAAAATGAAGCATTATCGACATAGTTACCACCAACAGTGGACGAAGTGTGTGTACCATGGCCTTCAGTGTCCCTTGCAGAATACATTTTCTTTGTATTGTTTGGGTTCGCGGCCAAAACTCCCTTGTTGAAGTATTTAGCTCCAATGAGTTTTTTATTGCACAACGAGGAATTGAAATCATATCCTCCATCACATCCTCCTTTCCACCTGGAAGGAATTTCTGTCATTCCATCATCTCTAAAACTTAGACTTTCTGGCCAAACGCCAGTGTCGATGACACCGACTATGACATCTTTGCCATATTCAGAAGCTGGCCATAATCCTGCCATAGAATTCAGAGAGAGAAACTCATAAGAATGTGTAGTGTCTAGTGTGGCAACTTTGTCACTGTAAGCTGACACAAAGCCTGGCAATTTCTTTACAGCTTCTAGTTGAGCTCTGGATAATAATGCACTGAAACCATGCAACACGTTGTCATAAGTGTAAAGAAGCTGAGGGGGGCTCTGTTGCTGTGAATTCGGGCTTGTAGATTTCAGTGAACCAAGGAAGCTTGAGTACCAATGCTGGTGACTAGCAAAAGCCTTGGGCATAAATGACTTGTCCATATGGACAATGTATGTGGACCTTTCTGCTGAGACTAGATTTACAACAGAACATGCAAATAGGAAGAGAAAAGGAATATGTTTGACAAGCTCCATTTTCTTTTACAGAAACAGTTGTTCTGGCACTTCTTCCATCAGCAACCTACACACTTATATACTCGTACAGCAGTGTCCGTGTGCGATATAATAGAGAAATTTACACATAGAATATTGATCCATGGAGGTGATTATAGTTTCTCAAATAAGTTAAACATCTAAAGGTTAGGACGGCAAACGGCCGGACCCAATTTTAAATTTCAATGACTGTGAGCTGTCCTGGTGGAAGTTATCGTCAATGGCTTTATTTCTTGACATTTGGTAGACTTCGTTATCGGATGAAAACTACGTATTATACAGTAACAATTAACAATTGTTGGACCCCTAGTTGCAGAAATCAAATTGGAAGTCAGCCTTATCATTTTTATTTTTATTTTATACCCATCATTTAATATTCGTGTTAAAACATTTCATACTTCAAATTTTTTTGTTCATTAGCGATCAATGTAAGCAGAATCAGTAGTAAACATGGCGTACAGTTGAACATTTTTGCAAATTGTTACGAATGCTGCACTCTTCCGTTGTTCAAAAAGAATTGCATACATTGATAAGAAAAACTTGTAGCAGAAGAGAATTTTTACAAATTTATTGCATGTTTACAATGAAAATTAAGCTTAGGCAGCTATTAAAGAACTGAAAACTGACTTGTACATGATGCAACTAAGCTGATTTCTATGAACTCCCAGAGTTGTTACTCTTTCAAACTAAAGACATTATAGCGTTACATCTAATCACGTTTTTTCTGTTTTGGCGGTTTTCTGATGTTCACCAAGCATGTTACTCATGTGATCACTAGACAAATGAAGGAGCGGACTTTAGTGTTAGGGTCTCTTGTCCTTTGGCATGTAGCTAAGTATTCCATTAATACAGAAGTTGCTTTCTTTGAGCTGGAAATTTGTAAATATATAGAGCCTATTATCTGAGAAAACATGTGCGATTGACTGAGATGTCTATTCGATTCTGCATATTTAGTGTTTGAAATGAACGAAAAATAATTGGCGAGTTTGGTATAGTTGCTGGGATCAAGACAAGATGTAAGACAGTAATTTCCATAAATCCTGTTGTACCACAACTAACAATTTGAATGCATCACATGGACAGTTGATCATTTGAGAAGAATCAATATTTTTACCAAGGCTTGTGTTATAAACTTCGTAGCTGCAGCGGCTAATTTAGAAATTAATGATTGAGTTTCACTAATGCAATTATACAAAAGAAGGATTTCAGTGACATGAAGGAAATAATGGAGAGAGAAAAAATTTTATTACAGTAAAGAAGGTCCACTGCATCACAGTATGTGGATGCCTTGTACACTGAAACCAGCATTGAACTGCTAACTTCTTTTAGCTTATTAGAGAATCAGATAGTCAAGATACGATAGCTTTAGTTGTACTGAAACCACTTTACAGCTTATTTTCACAGCTCACAAAATCATCGTCATATTAACTGCGTAATAAATGATTAATCTCAGCGGCAGTATTCCAGCGCTTAAAAACTAATGTTACTACTGCTCTTGGGTACGTTCAGCTGGTTGTTATCATTAGATTCTCTTCCATGTTATCTACACACAAAATCTTCATTTGCTTAAATTAACAAAGTTCCTTTAGCATTCTTCCAATCAATGAGATTACGATAATCCTGGGATCTATATATGTACTAACATACATGCTTGTAGGTTGAGAATGAATTGACGAACTAGCATAATTTGATATCATAATTTGATCTGAATGCAAATATTTGGTGACTGCGACAATTGACCAACTAGCATTTAGCCTGGCTACAAATAAGGATTGCGACATGGAACCTAACCATTAAAACAAAAAAATTTCTTGCACACAGTAATTATTGAAACCAACAATTCATTCTATAGTCATTTTTTTTTTTTTTTTGGTTTTTTTAGATGTAAGGATGGATGGGAAAACCCATAAATGCTTAAGAAGGCGAGAAGAGCCTTACAAATTCTTTCCCTCTATATTTTTTCTTTTTTAGTCCAAAATTGATGTTATTCTATAGTGTCCCTTCCAAGTTCTAATAAAAAAAGCCCAAAAATGAAAAGAAAAGAAATATTGAGAAGGGATAATCGTAGTTAGCCATAATAATACAAAATAAAAATGTGATGTACCATGTTGATGATCTGATCACAATTTTAATCCCAGCTCAGTTTTACAATATTAACTAGCCTTGTGGATTTGAGGCTTTGGCAGAATGAAAAGGTTCGATGATGAAATGCCAACGAACGACGTCCTAGTATCCTTTAAACCGGGGTTTGAATGAGGGGCCGCCGAGACATAAGGCTTAAGGGGGTCAAGCTTTCTTAAACACCATAAGTGCATGGGAGAAAATTTTTAAATAGACCCGATCCACGGCCTTATTTGTGGAACTTGTCATTTAAAATAAAGTTACATAAGTATCTTTATATCAATTTATATCATTTTCTTTTATCAAAATGTATTACTTTATTTATTTAACGCATTTTTAAACTATAAGATCCATAAGTGTAGCTATAAATCCGATTGACCTAAGAATTTCCTTTGCATCGGCAGAGATATTGCGCTTTAGCTCTCCGTTTGAACCGGGATGGAGCCCATTTGACTTTTATGTGCCTCTTCTGTAAATTAGTGCTTCCTCAATTGGTGAACACAATTGGTTGGGCTAATTGTTTATACCTGTTTGGAAACAATTATCTACAATGATATTGACAATGTGTACATAAGGGAAAACGAGATACAAAATTTTCATTCTTTTTTCACAACCGTGGATATTCATTTTTCAATCACAATTTCAATATTCAATCTCTACCATCAATTCCGTCTATTGTCCTTTACACCCCTATTCTATTGATCATTGGTCTAGCTGCTAATTCGTTTTCAGTTTGTAACTCGTGGAACTTTATTATAAAAAACACTATGATAAAGATATTTAGTGCCTTTTGAGTAAATAAAGGCAACTACTCATGCTGTTATACATCAAAGATGTGATTTGGTAAAAGAATCAATTTTACGCCTTAAGGGAGATACAAGAAGCTAATTATCGATAGAGAAAATGTAACAGCTAAGAGAAAGTGATAAAAATTTGTACTGTACGAAGTATTTAAGTAAAATATGAAAGTAGTCGAATGAAAAAAAAAAAGATATCACAAAGGGATAAAAAATTTATTACAAGTGAATTCCATTTTACTTGTCAAAGTAAAAGGGATAAAAATTTATTGTATTGCAAGTAACGTTTCAAAGTAGTAGCCACGTTGAATCTAAGACTAGAATCTCAACAAAAAAAAAAAAAAAAAAAAACATAAGGTTTAAAATTTAAAACCTGAGGTATTATTTTGAGATTTAATAAGTAGTGCAAGGACTATAGCTGCAATCTTTCTTCCCAATAAAGCCCTACTTTTTTTTTTTTTTTTTTGGTTTTTCGGTCCTTTGTCTCCCCTCCGGGGACGTTTCATTCAAACTTCCGATCTTGACAATAACAACCCAAAACTGCGTCATTCCGCATTTGAACTTCTTGAAAAAAAAAAAGGGCACTTTTCTTCAACTCCTCTTCGATTTCGCGTTTTTTGTTTTTTACAATTAATTAATTTGATTATTTCACTCATTTACTCAGCTTTTTATCCATTTGGTTTTTTCAAGATTCCAAAAACTATGGAGCTGAGTGCCTGGGAAGTGTGGAAATTAATGGACAATATGTCTTTCCAGTCCAAAAGCCGGAGTCTTAGCTTTTCTTGGTACGACCAAAATCCTTTCTTGGGCTTCCATCTTGCTCTCTGCATTGTTATTTTTGCTTCGACAAAAATTGCAATGTATTTGATTGTATATAAAGATTTGTTCTTAAAGAAAATTAGTCACCTGCTTCCATAACAGCTTGGTATCTGTGAGTTTGTTTATAAATATGCTAATGACTAATATATGTGCTCGTCTATGTGTGTGTTGATGTTTGAATCACCTCAGTTCATGATGTACCTAAACTTTTCTTTATAAGAAATTTTAAGGAATTTATCAGTAATGCCTTTTCTTGTTAGTCCCATTTTTAGATAACAGGAAATTGACTTCTTAATTTACTGATTACTGGAGAACTTACTAAATATGGTATACTGCTTTTTTTTTTCGTCAAGAGGAGGGATAGTTGGATCAACATTGTTGCTCCGCTTGTTGTATTCAAATTTTTGTCTTCTCTGTCTGTGTGTATTGAGTGTTCTTCAGGTGTTTGACATACCAGTACCGTACTTTTTCATGTATTTCTCAGTTCTCGCTCTCTGTATTTGCTCTTAATTGTCCTAGCCTTTCTATGTACCAATGCCTTGATCCTTTTTCATATAAAACATACATATTTTTGGCCAATTGAAGAATGCGATGTGGCTGGATTTCATTTTAGTATTGGTGATGACTTAAGCTGTCCGACTACAACTTCTGCCTACCAGCCTAACATCCCAATAGGAAAAGGTATGTTGAAGCTTGGATAATCAGGAAGTTGAGAATGGGATTGACCTGCTATTGGCTAATTGATGACTGATGACAATGTTGGCTTTTTTTTTTGTCCCTTCCTGTAAAAAAAATCCCTCAGTTAGAGGGTGGGCATGTGGAGTCTCAAAGACGTAGATTGCTTTAAATTCCTTTGTGAGCCAATGATCCCATGTGTCGTCCTTGTACAAAGTTATCGTAAGTATCGTGATTATTTGTTTTCAAATCTTCAAGACTCTACTATCGTGTGGCTGGAATTGCTAAGTGGTTGTAGCTTAGCGAGTGGCAATTAAGAAGTGTCCCTAAAATGTCAGGCTTCAGCCTGCCACTCCATGTATCATGGTAACAGATCCATAACCTGAAAGTTCAAACTGAAGCATTTGCTAATATACACGGCAAATCTCCAAAGATTGCACATATTTTCATCTGGCAACTACATTGGAAAACACCAGTATCAAATCTATATGGAGATAAACGATGAACTAGCAAGATTTAGCTATGTATATATAGTCTTCAGCCATACAACACATAATACAAGTGAAATAGGCTGAATTTATTATACCAGCAGCCTTAAATGAAACTGAATGACATGAGAATAGGATTCATGAGCGTTCCACTCTTGCAGAGATCACGATAGGACTCCTAACAACATGGTTTCCATTATCTTCAATCCAAGTTAGCGAACCAAATGTAACAATTTGATTCTCACTGCCTTTATAATCAATGGTCATAGAGAAACTCTGTTTCTCATGCTTCTTACCAAATCTAATTGTATTTGGGGAAATTGTGACCGTGGAACCTTTTGGGGCTGTTACCTCTGCTTTATATGTTGCTGGACCATTCCCTACATTTGTGAGTGTCCTATGAAACTTCTTAACCAACTTACTTTTTTTTTTATCTGTCTCATACAGAGCAATAAATGATGGGTAATTCAGATCAGCTGAATGGTTTGAGCAATTATAACTGGTTGATCTTATTATTGCTAGAGTCTGCATCTGGGTGAAATTCATTGAGCAGATGAAGTTCACATAGTCTTGTGGAGTAGCATCATATATAAGACCTGGATCTAGTGCAAAATTTGGATCGACGTGTCCTGCTCCAATGGCTAAAGGAGTGGCAACTTCATTATCACGGCCCGTGTCTTTGATGGGACGTTGAGTATTATCCAGTGTACTAGCTGTGGTCATCATGGCAGACCTAATAGCTGCAGGACTCCATTCAGGATGTGTACCTTTTAGGAGTGCTGCAATTCCAGAAGCATGAGGGCAAGCCATTGATGTGCCTGAAAGGGTAGTGAAATCTGAGGACAAGAATATATTGGAACCAATACTAGCTTCAGAACCATCAGGATAATAAGCTGCTAAAATTAAGATTCCTGGTGCCATGATATCTGGTTTCAAGATACTGGGAAAGTTTGGTCCTGGACCCCTTGAGGAGGAAGCAGAAACAACTGGTGCAGGCTTTGTCCCAACAAATGTCTGCTGGAACTTGATAGTTGCAGTAGGAAAATTGCCCTTCGAAGCATAGCTTATCACCTTTGCTGCATCCTTTGGGTTGATCACAACACCAGGATGAGGAAAAAAATTGGACCTAAATATCCTAGGATCCTCAGAAACAAAAATAGCTGCTCTGACATTAGCCTCATAAACATGGCGGATTTGTTCTCTGAACGGCTCTGTGTCATCACACATAATAATACTTCTATCTAATTCAGTAGACTCAGATAGTGATTCAGTTGAACTGCAGGCAGATATGGTTTTATTATAGATGATAGGCAGGTTTTTTACCACAGCTCTTGCAGGGAACATGGTCCATCCAATGATGGTTAGCCCATTTCCTAGGATCAAACTCCCAGCGAACCAACGGTCTACAGAACCTGCAGCAACTGTCAATGCCCATGGAATATCATTGTGTACAGTTCCGAGGTCTGGTCCATCATTTCCAGCTGAAGTGGAGACGAATATCCCCTTCTCCATGGCACCAAAGGAAGCTATTGCAATAGGTTCTTCATAGGAAGGAGTAAAATCAAAACCCAAGGAAATTGAGATCACGTCAACACCATCAGCAACAGCCTGATCAATGCCAGCGAGAACATCAGATTCGCGAGTCCCTTCATCCCAGCTAACTTTATACACTGCCAACCTGGCGCGAGGTGCAATCCCTCTTGCTGTTCCCGAAGCATAGCCAAAGAATGAAACTCCATCAACATAATTTCCAGCAGCGGTGGATGCAACATGTGTGCCATGGCCAGAAGTAGTTCTAGCCGAGTTCATTGTAAGATTTGAGTTGGGATTTGCAGCTAGAACAGCCTTGTTGAAATATCTAGCTCCAATAAGTTTCAAGTTGCACAATGAAGAATTGAATTCTTGACCTTCCTGACATGTACCTTTCCACCTTGCTGGAATTGGGGTCATATCATTGTCTTTGAAGCTCGGATTTTCAGGCCATATGCCATCATCAACAACACCAATGATCACATCTTTGCCATATTCAGCAGCAGGCCACAGTCCCGTGGCAGTGTTGAGGGAGAGGAAATCAGGGGTGCGGGTGGTGTCAATTGTAGCTGATCGTTCAGGATGAGCAGAAACAAATCCAGGATACTTCTTTAAAGCTTCTAATTGGTCCTTTGACATCAATGCGCTGAAACCATGAAATGCAGCATCATACGTGTAGAGAAGTTTCGGTGCAAAATGATGATCGGATGTCTGCCCAACACTTCCAGCGGAATCAATCATGGAGGTGTACCAGTAATAGTGATTGGCAAACACCGTAGGCATTAAGGACTTATCAATATGGACAATGTAAGTAGATCTCTCTGATAAGGCAAAACGAATATAAGTAGTTGAAAGAAACCAGGCAAGCAACAGATGAGGTACTGTTTCAGTCAACCCCCCCATGGTTAACTACAGCTCTCACTTCAACGCCTGAAAATCCTATGAGTCGCTTATATTCATGGAGATGTAACACGGTATACGTAGGCCTTGGCCAAAAATATCATATCATGATGGTCAAAGAAAACGGAACACAAATTTAGCTGTAAAAATTGACGGGCTCGGAAGCATCTGTACTGATTGGTCCTTTATTGCTCTTCAGTGGACTAATTCCACAGCAGTACAATGCAATATCAATTACAAGGAAGCCTATGCAGAACATGATTGATGGTTCCCATTATTTTTACTTTAGAATGCATTTTTCAGTCTCTTGAACCTAATTTAGGCGCATTATTCATCTTGCTTGACGTCAGCCAACATGCTAAGATCCCTTTTTTTTTTTTTTTTGTATTTTAAAGGATTGGAACTAAAAAAAAAAAAATACAGCATCAGATATCCCATAAATCTAAAAAAGCATTTGGTTGAGTTTACATTAACTGATGAACACAGATGGTAATCGAACTTATGGTTTTTTTGTGGCAACCATGTCAAAACTGGACGTCCACAAGGAGCCTTAAGATTTTCTAATTGTTAGTTTGTGAAGTATTTTAAGCCTTTGAATGGCTAACATTAGGAACGAATTGTGAGTCAAATAGTGAGAACTTTATGACTCTTTTTCAGTGGTCAAGGGTTCGATTTTTATCACTGTCAAGTTTACAAATATTATCGCATCTTGACAGAAAAATATGTTGGCACAACATAAGAGGAGCATGATATTATTCACTTCTTTTAAACCTTTCCTGTAATAGAATAGGATTTTTTAAAAAAATAAAAATGGGTAACATTGTTGAATCCAGCAAGTAAAGGTATCTGAATTTAAAGCATGATGATAAAAACAGTAATCTTGAACCAGTCTTTTACGTCGTGGGGAAAACAAAAAAGAACTTGTCTGCTATAAAATATCTTAGATATTTATGACAAACTGAAAGCCATATAAAGTAAGTCGAATCAATTATTACGACGTGTTGGGACCTATGTTTTCAGACTCGGATCGGGTATCGACTCGGCCGAGCTCAGGAGTCAGGA